>OX419606.1:8168346-8450346 GCA_948473455.1 Teleiodes luculella
ACGTGAAAGATTGTGAGGATGTCTATACGTGTAGTATGGATGAATACTATGTTACTCTTGACGGCCGCGTAGCCTAGTTAGTAGTAAGTACGTCTGCCTTCGAAGCACAAGATCGCTAGTTCGAATCCCGCCTAGGGCAAACATTTGTATAATGAGCATTTATGTTTGTCTTGTGTCTGGATGTTGTATATTTATATATTATGTATGTATGTATATCAGCTGTCTAACACCGGATCTGCCTAGTTTGGGATCAGATGACCGTGTGTGAGATGTCCCCAAATATAGGTTATACATCAAAATAACATATAGGCTAAAATAGGGTAAAAAATTACAGCGGAAAAATATCTCATTCTCACGGGAAAAACTGTTTTAACGCGGGCGGAGCCGCGGGGGGAAAGCTAGTACTAGTAATACTTGTTGTTACAAAGGAAATCGATAACTCGTATTAACGTCGCGTGCTTTGTTTGTTTAGCTTTACAAATAGGGAGAAACTATAGTATTATACATTTATTGAAGTAAAATAACGTACCACCCCATTTTACTGTCCACTACTATTATAAATGCGAACGTTTGTCAAACATAATCGATAAATGTTTGCTTGCAATAACTACCTATTAAACGGATTTGGTTGAACCAGGGATCGGAAACCGGTTTATTTTTCAAACCGGTTTCGGCCATTGACCCCAAACCGAAATCGATTCAGGTTTAGGTTTAGGTTACCGGTTTTAACCGGGTTAATAGGAAAAGAGCGGTTTTCTTAGAAACCGTTCTTGCTGAACACAATTAACCGGTTAATTTGAGAAAAATGCCATCTTTTTTAAATAAACATGATTTAACTGAATTGACGCTTGTCTGAACTTAAGTGAGCAGTGCATTAAAACATATTTTTTTATTTGTGTCTGACTATGACTACGTATAGGTAATGTATATGTTATAGTCTGTGTCTAAGTTGAGTGTGGCTGTGTCTGAGTCTGTGTGTGTGTCTTCGATTTCTTAATAATTATTCAATGCAACCCGGCTATGACTGTGCCTAACTGTCAAGTAAATACTTTGACTGTGTTCTTAGAAATATGTATTATTTTGTGTTTCTGAGATTTGTGCCGGTTTTAAAATGATTTATTCAAGTACTTCAAAAAATCAAATTATTTTCTCATAGCATGGACGCTTATTTTAGTAATTAAATACTGAAATACTCATTACCTTGTAAGATCGCGCGGATGTAAATGGATTAGTTACTGATGAATGTCAAACGAAATTATTTATCTTGACTTTTTGACATTTTATATACGAGTACATCAAACTGGCAAATACTATGACTATTGGATCTTACCTAAAATATGCAGGTTTATGCGTAGACTTTAGTGTCGATTTTGATATGATCTACTGAACTACCTCAAAAATTAAATTATTTTCTCGTAGCGTGGACGCTTATTTTAGTAATCAAATACTGAAATACTCATTAACTTGTAAGATCGCGTGGATTTAAATGGATTACATTCTGATGAATTTGAAAGGAAATTATTTAATTATTTTGACTTTTTGACATTTTTTAAACATCAACCAGGCAAATACTATGATTATTGTATCTTAAAATATGCAGTTTTATGCGTAGACTTTAGTGCCGATTTTGATATGATCTACTGAACTACCTCAAAAAATTAAATTACTTTCTCTAAGTACGGATCTCTATTTTAGTAATAAAATACTAAAATTTTAATCATCTTACATAAGGACGCCGATGAAAATGGACTCGAATAAATGTGTCTTACAGCTTAGTAACCGCTAGAATTATTTTGAACCTAAAATATGCAAAAATAATTATATGATAACGAATTTTGTGGCAGAAATATGTGTAAATGAGTTTTTTGCTAATTTAGGAATAATCTGTTGAAGAACCTCAAAAAATATAATTATTTTCTCATATTGTGGACGCTTATTATAGTAATAAAATACTAAAATACTCGTTAACTTGTAAGATCGCGCGGATGTAAAAGGATTACTTAGTGATCAATGTGAAACGAAATTATTTATTTTGACTTTTTGACATTTTTTAAACATCAACCAGGCAAATACTATGATTATCGTATCTTAAAATATGCAGTTTTATGCGTAGACTTTAGTGCCGATTTTAATATGATCTACTGGACTACCTCTAAAAGTTAAATTACCTTATCTAAGTGCAGATCTCTATTTTAGTAATATAATACTAAAATTTTAATTATCTTACATGAGGATGCCGATGAAAATGGATTCGAATGAATGTGCCTTACAGCCCCTCTAACATGCCCGGTTCACGCGTGACAGACATAATTTTGTCGTGCGTATTTTCTTATCCTATTGGAGGATATTTCAATATGGCGGTTTTCTCGCGCGACAAACTTTTGTCATAGCACTGCATGTTACGGGGGCTGCTTAGTAACCGCTAGAAATATTTTGAACCTAAAATATGCAAAAATAATTATGTGATAATGAATTTTGTGGCAGAAATGTGTAAATGAGTTTTGTGCTAATTTAGGAATAATCTGTTGAAGAACCTCAAAAAATATAATTATTTTCTCATATTGTGGACGCTTATTATAGTGATAAAATACTAAAATACTCATTAACTTGTAAGATCGCGCGGATGTAAAAGGATTACTTACTGATGAATGTGAAACGAAATTATTTATTTTGACTTTTTGGCATTTTTTAAACATCAACCATTCAAATACTATGATTATCGTATCTTAAAATATGCATGCGTGGACTTTAGTGCCGATTTTGATATGATCTACTAAACTACCTTATCTAAGTACAGATCTCTATTTTAGTAATATAATACTTAAATTTTAATTATCTTACATGAGGACGCCGATGGAAATGGACTCGAATGAATGTGCCTTACAGCTTAGTAACCTCTAGAATTATTTTGAACCTAAAATATGCAAAAATAATTATGAGGTAACGAATTTTGTGGCAGAAATATGTGAAAATGAGTTTTGTGCTAATTTAGAAATGATCTGTTGAAGAACCTCTAAAAATATAATTTATTTTCTCATAGTGTGGACGCTTATTATAGTGATAAAATACTAAAATACTCATTAACTTGTAAGATCGCGCGGATGTAAATGGATTACTTACTGATGAATGTGGAACGAAATTATTTATTTTGACTTTTGGAGATTTTATATATGTACATACATCAACCTGGCAAATACTATGATTATTGGATCTTAAACTATGCTGTTTTATGCCTAGACTTTAGTGCCGATTTTGATATCAACTACTATACTTAAAAAATAAAATTACTTTCTCTAAGTACGGACCTCTATTTTAGGAATAAAATACTAAAATTTTAATCATCTTGCAAGAGGACGCCGATGAAAATTGATTACTTATGAATAGCTTAGTAACCGCTAGAACTATTTTGAACTTAAAATATGCAAAAATAATTATGTGAAAACGAATTTTGTGCCAGAAATATGTATAAATGAGTTTTGTGCTAATTTAGGAGTGATTTGTTGAAGTACCTACCTCAAAAAATCAAAAATTATTTTCTCGTAATGTAGACGCTTATTTTAGCAATAAAATACTTAAATACTCATTAACTTGCATAATTAAACTTTTTTGCCAAGAAGTGTTAATACTTTTTACGAATAATACCAAAACTTAATTTAAAATTAGTTATTAATAACGATAATTTTAATTTAATCAGTTCGAGGAACTCTAAAAATAATTTAAATTTTCTTGAAGTAAACAGTAATATTATTGTAGTACAATAATAACACAATACTTGTCTTAGTTAAAAATTGCTTAAAAAAGCAGTGGTAATAGCACGTACTCAGAACTGATAATAAACGTATTTTTGCGGCAGCATAATATAAATAACTCGCGACGGACGGGGGATGGTGCGGAGCGGCAACATCGCAACCCGCCGTCGGACGTCGCGATGTTGCCGCTCCGACGTGCCGTGCGCCTGTTTTACTGTGGCTAAAACCGGTTTAAATAGGTTTCTGAGAGCGTAAAATTTCGTTCTTTATCAAAAACCGGTAACCAGAATGATTTTGGTTTCTTTATTCAGTTCCATCTATTAACCGGTTAATTGGGGAACGGAATAAAACCGGTTTTTAGAGCGAAATAAACCGCTATTTCAAAACCGGTTCCGATCCCTGATTCAAGGTACTCAGAATTTTGAATACAATCATATTACAAGATTTTGACTACAATAGAATCTGACTTTTAGAAAGTGACTTTGATATCAAAACCTTCCTTCTTTTTTTCTTTCGTTGTATAAAGAAGACGAATATCTTTCTTATCCTGGACTTAATAAAACAATGCCAATAAAAAACCTATAGGCTAAAGCAGCCTGACTGGGGCTCGGCAAGTTCTCGAACAAAAACTAACATTACTCAAGCAAGATAATTTTAGATTACGACTCTACGTTGTCCTAATGTCACTGGTAATTTTAGCTTCGGTCGTAAATATAAATACGTATTAGTATTAAAATACCCTTTGAATAGCTAAAGGTATTGCCATATTAACACTATGCTGTATGTATTGCGAGTGTGTGCGAAATAAATACACAAATTTTAATACGCCACAAATTATAAAAATATCGCGGGGTAAAAACAGAAATACATGTCTCTATATTTTGTTCTCTTTATTTATTTATAATATTTATAAAATGAGCAAATAATATTATAAAAAGTGGGTGTGCGTGAAAAATGTTACAGCGTTTAACTAAAACTTTCAAAGAGCAATGAGTATTGCAATATTAAACAGTCCAATGACATTATGGACTAAGGTGTTGTGCTAAGGTGTTGTCATAGTCCCAGGGCACGTAAATTTATGGATCGCAGTTGCTGTTGTTACCATTTTGAAGCTACCTACGGTCCCACAGAAAGAATAGGTTTGACTGAATTCTACGCCATGTAACATTTCCCACAAGTAAAAGCGAAAAACAGTAATCGCACGAAAGCTATAAAAGATTCTTATTTTTTCTATACTCACCTAATTCAGTGCCGCCTGATAAGATCTTACCTTTAAAGATCGTCTGTGATGATCATAGATCACGATTGGATCTATAATTAAATAATTATTTTCTGATGAAACGACTTGACCCTAATTCAAGTTTACGTAAAAACCATCAACCATTGAGTAGGAATTCAAAGAGTTTTTTTTTTCAAAGTGTTAAGATATTGTGTTCAAGGATGTTATAAGTACTACCATACAACTGGATTGAGCTCTTGACAGTAAATCTGTGCCGAGAAGGATGTCTAGTAATGTACCGTGTGTCCCTTTCTTAGCAGGGTGACAATAAGATTCGGAAATTAGAGGATAGGGCCTGGCAAAAGAGCACATAAACGCGGATATTTTGTAAAATAATTATTTTTACGTCGCTTATTTTTAATTTACACGGGAAAGCTTCGATTACCTATATCATTTTTTTTTTAAACAGTTAATTTTGAAATTTTTAATAGAGAATAATAAATATTCTTTCTGTTTAAAAAATAATATAATAAATAACTCAACCGGAAATAGTAAAATTTCCGACATGGATTTGGAAGTTTAGTACTTTTTCATTAGGTTACTTTTGGAACGTAAAGAAGTAGGTATTTATTTGTATTTATTTACAGTCACATTCGTATATAATAGGAATATGTACATAATTTTAACACTACATACCTACAGTTGAATACAAGGTAAGTATAGTTCGGGATAATTCCATAACATAGCTTAATTTTAGTTTTAATATCAAGATTTACGCAATATTTGCACAGACCCGTCTCACTATATGAATCTCCTCACTGTAAGGTTGCCTAGAAGAAATTGCTCCTTAGCAATAAAGCCGCCAACATGTACACACATTATTTATTTGTTTGTGAATTTTACTGCACTGTTTTTTTTCTGGTGTGCAATAAAGTATATTATATTTCATTATATTCTAATATATGACTAATAATTTATTTAACTATATTCTGCATTATACCACAGAATAAATAATAGTACTAGGTACAGAAGGCGCACTCTCTGATAGCAAACGTGTGAATTTAATTCTAGCTACCACGCTACTAACGTTCAAATTACATTGAACGCGTCGAACGTGACCCTGGCTATAATAGCCTACCGTTTGTCGATGCGCTCGTATCAAAACAAAACGCACCTTAAGACCGCGCCGCGAGAGTTCGTATTACCACAGACTAAATAATAGCGTCTTCACAAGCGCGCGCGTTTTTCCTAGTAATATCCGCCTAAAGGGGGACCGCCCGGCGTAGGTACATTCTGGAGCTCTGGCGCGAAGTGCGCCGGGCCTGATTATACCTAAGATTATTGGAAGATGAGGTACACTCGTAAAAATTACAGGTTAGTACGAATATAAAAAATAAATAATTTCTTTCTCTTATGTTTATCTTGACCTCTTCACATTCGTAAAGGTTTATTATTGTCGTATAAATAATTTAGTTATACAGGAAATAATTGACAATAATTGTCTCGTCAAAATGGTTGTCACCCCGACATGAGAATAGTTTTCTTACAAAATTTAAAAAACGAACCGAAAGAAAGGGTTACCTCCTACGAAATGATAACACACTTCCCGGGTAATTTATTGTACTTATACCATTGTGATACTTGTATTTTTCATAAACACGACCCAAGGATATTCACCGTGAAATTGAACAGGTTTTTTATCCACAACCGCAACATAGTGGTGAGACTCATGAAAGAGAAAAACTTTGCCTAAGCAACATAGGTTGAAATCTCGAAAAATAAAATTCAACTTTTCATTATAAACAGTCACGTGACCTGTTTGTATGACAGGTTGGATATTATTCAAGATATATCAACCTATATTCCTTAAGTAAATTTACTCAGTTTCAAGAGTACTGCCACTGTGTTGCGGAACCAGTTACTTTTCACGGAGTAAGTATAATGCCACTAGTACGAGACCGAGAACGGCGGAGAGAAAGAGGGGAGGCCTTTGCCCAGCACTGGGACGAAAATATATAGAAAAAAAAACTACATTAAAATGTATATTGCAAAACACAGTAGGTACCTGTTTTTTTTTTTTTGTAAGTCTAATAAATATTGAATCATTGCTTGGTTCGTTAACGAATAAATATTAAATAAAATAAATAAATAATTATTCTTTGTCATTGTTAAAGAAGAAGAAGATTGTTATGAATAGGTTTTTTTAATGAGAAATAGCATTTGTTGTATTTATATAGTATGCTTTCCAATAAAGACCCAGAATATATTAATTCTAAAATATAATGCACAGGTATTTAACCATTAATTACTTGTGTAAATGAATATAATATTTATATACTAGCTTCCCGCCGCGGCTCCGCCCGCTTTAATAGTTTTTCCCGTGGGAATGAGGTATTTTCCCGCGGTAAAAGTTAGCCAATATTCTTCTGCAAGGTCTATTCTATCTTTGTGCCAACTCCGCCCGCATTAAAAAAATTTCCTGTGCGTATGAGAAATTTTCCCGCGGTAAATTGTAGCCTATGTTCTATCCTAAGGTCTATTATAACTTTGTGCCAAGTTTCACCAAAATCGGTTCAGTACTTTCAGAGCATTTTCAATTATTGGGAATATTTTACGTATTTTTTTTACACCTTGGGTTACATTAATGAAATTTTAGTAAGGATCCCTAATTTTTTTGAAAATAAAATACCTATAGCCTATGTTACTCAGGGATCATGTAGCTTCCCAACAGTGAAAGAATTTTTGAAATCGGTTCAGTAGTTTCAGAGCCTATTCGATGCAAACAAACAAACTAACAATAAAACCTATTTATAATCTTACTAGCGACCCGCCCCGGCTCCGCACGGGAAAATGGTTATTGTGGGTTATTCTTAAGTATATTATGCATGTATTATACATATAAACCTTCCTCTTGAATCCCTCTTTCTATTAAAAAAACCGCATCAAAATCCGTTGCGTAGCTTTAAAGATTTAAGCGTACAAAGGGAGGGACATAGGGACAGCGAAAGCGACTTTGTTTTATACTATGTAGTGATATATGAAAATTTTCGTGTCACAGTTTTCGTTCCCATACTCCTCCGAAACGGCTAGACCGATTCTCATGAAATTTTGTGAGCGTATTCAGTAGGTCTGAGAATCGGCCAACATCTACTTTTCATACCCTTGAGAGCGGGCGGAGCCGCGGGGCGAACAGCTAGTATTAGTATAGATAGATTGTTCACAAATTATTTATTTTAAGGTTTTATTATTGTTTCATTGGTGTAACATCTATCTTGTAGTCTAAAATAATTAGTTACTTATAAATATATATTACTTATAAATATATTAAGACGCGGATCCTGAAGTCTATGTTGGAGCATTTTAAACACCTGCCGGCACACGTTTCTTTGACCTTGCTCAGGAGCTGCTTTGCGATGCCCAAGCTAACCTATATAGTGAGGACGACTCCTACGTGGCAGTTCCCGGAAGAAGTGGTAAATTTTGACACCGCTTTAAAGAGTATTTTGGAGGAGACGCTCAATGTTAGCCTGTCCGAGTCTCAATGGTGTCAGGCAAGTCTTCCAATCAGACATGGGGGCTTGGGTGTTCGCCGTTTACGTGAGGCTGGCCCTATTGGTTTTTTAGCTTCGTCGCATGGGGCTGCGGAGCTAGTCGCTCGCATTTTGTCCACTGATGGTGGCGAGCTCCGCATCCCTTTTGCGACTGAGGCCCAGGAAGCTTGGTCAGCTTTGTGTCCCGGCGCCAATTCTCCGGACAAACCAGAGAGACAAAGGATGTGGGACGAAATTACTTCCAAGCATCTTTTGGCCGGGTTGGTTGCTGAGGGATCCGGTTCTGAGATGGCGCGTCTTCTCGCTGCTGGCAAACCCGAGTCGGGTGCCTGGTTGCATGCCTTACCATCCCCCTTTATGGGCACGCTGCTAGACGATGACTCGCTTAGGGTGGCTGCTGCGTTGCGCCTGGGTTGCACAGTCTGCGAGCGTCATGCATGTGTGTGTGGTTCTGTGGTAGAACCCAATGGGCACCATGGTTTGAGCTGCATCCAATGTGCTGGACGGCGACCTCGACATAGCGCTATAAACGTGATTCTCAAGCGGGCCTTTGCATCGGCGGAGGTTCCATGCGTGCTCGAGCCTCCGGGTCTATCTCGGTCGGATGGTAAGCGGCCGGACGGTCTTACCCTTGTTCCCTGGCGGAGAGGTCGTTCTCTCATTTGGGACGCGACTTGTGTCAGCACGTTCGCTGTTTGCCACCTGCCGAGTACGCAGCGTGTTGCAGGCGGAGCCGCTGAGGCTGCTTCCTTGAGAAAGCGCGCTAAATACTCAAGCCTGGAAAACATATATGATTTTGTGCCTTTTGCCGTCGAAACTGCTGGACCATGGTGTGCGGAGGCCAAGGATCTAGTGCTGGAGATTGGGCGCCGGCTGAGGGAGAGGGGTAAGGATCCCCGTTCGGGGTTTTTCTTGATGCAGCAGATATCCATTGCGATCCAGAGGGGTAACGCTGCAAGTATTATGGGCACGTTTGGTCAGGGAGCGGTTCGGGGCGGCCTATTTGACTGAATTTTTTGTTTCTGGACATTTGTTTTATTTTTTATTTAACAATTCAATGTATGACTTATATTATTTTTGACATGTAACATAAATATTGTATGTTACTTATATAAAATAATTTGTTTTCCGAAAAAACATCTAAGTATTTTTCTATCCTTTCAAATCTGCTAAATTTGAATTGGCAATACAGGTCGTTGTTAGAAAGGGACACACGGGTCATTACCCTGCTGTCTCACTCAGATCGGTTTTTATAATACGGTATACATAAGCTTTATGTCAATTTATTAAAGCATATATTTAATTGCATTAGCAGAAGCGTAAGTTTGTAGTGCTCTATCCATTGATTGTGTTATATTGGAGCCTTTTAAAAAAAAACAAGCGGTCATAAATAGATGAGTGAAGAAATAATTTGTAGTTTCCCTTTATTTTTTCAATTTTTTTTTTATTGACCAATGCTTATGTCGAAAAAGTACGACGGATCAAGCTTCACCGAACTTGATTTCAGTTAATTCATTTAAATATAACGAGTCTGTGAAGGAAAGTCTGTCAAGCCCATGGTTACTATTTTGAAAACAAAAATGCTTACAAAATTTCACGAGAATCGGTTGAGACGTGCAACATATAGAAGAGAACAGCCCGACAGACAGACATACGAAAATACGAAAGCACTTTTGCCAAAGCTAAAAACTGTGGCTAAAACTTGACTAAGTTCAAAAGTACAATGTAAACACAATTGATTTCTTTGGTAACCTCTAGTAAGTTTCTCATCCACCTATAGATTTTACAGATATAATATGTTCACTATTGTTTTGGAAGTGTCATCTTTTGTGCGAGATATCACGCTGTGCTAAACGACCAACAGTAAAGAAGCCTTGTGCAATATTATTATCATCAGCAATAGTACAGTCAACCAAAAAATATTCAGTCATCATTAAAATTGTGTGGTAGTGAACAAGAGAGGAGCACGAGCGTTGGTGGCCAAGTGGCTAGGGCCGTTGACTTTCCTTCGGAAGTTCGCGGGTTCAAACCTCGGCACGTACCAATGTCTTTTCGATTTTCGAATTCATATGTTCGTTTATTTGACGCTCTTACGGTGAAGGAAAACATCGTGGAGAAACCTGCACACATCTGTGAAGTAATTCGAAGGTTGTGTGTGAAGTTGACCAATCCGCACTGGGCCAGGTCGACCTATTCGCGCTGATTTGAGGGTAGGCTCGAGCCCCTCGGTGGGGACATATGACACGAGATGTTAACGAACACGAGATCCAGACTCTGCCTGAGAAGAATGGCTTCTGTGAACAAAGACATGAAGGAGGCTGGGGTAACGCTAGAGACTTTCACCATTCCGGTGTGTGTTCAGAACTTTTGACTTGGTCTCTGTTTCCCACCTTTACTCATACGACTGTCCACTCTACTCATTTTCCGGTGGCATTACCGAGCTGCATTGTCTTACCGCGGCCGCCGAGGAGTGGTTGTAAAACCGTAGAATTTCTATATAGGATCCATTGCGGTAGCTGCCATACGACATAATGATGACTTTTACTTATCCGATGATGTGAAATGAAATAGTTTATTTTTAACTTTTTACATCCCTTAAGTAACACTCAGTGGCGAGTTCAAAAAGCAACTTTTAGGTACAGTCTTTTGTGGAGAAGAGCTCTGTCTAAAATTAATTAACAAACATTTTTCACAGAAAACTATAACACAATTTTTGCAATACTTTTTAGATTGGTTCAATAATCGAGGCTGACTGTACATGCGCGGGCGCCGATGATGTCGCAAGAGATATTGAAAGGATCTAACAACGAGTGACGTCATATAATTACCGACTCTGTCCACAAATTAGATTTGTAACCATTTTGTCCATTGGCCGTTTGATTTGACTATTCACTTTGGCACTAACCTCCACTTACTTAACCGATTGCGGTGAATATGAAAAGGTTTCATTGGTTGCCGTGTCTCTTTCACTTTACAGCTTACTCTCCAGCTGTAATTCGTTGACAACGTTTGCCAAGTGCGGATTGGTCCGATCGATTTCACACGCAATCTTAGAATTTAGAATTTATAAGCGATTAGTCTACAACTAATCATTTTTTACAAAAAAGGATAGTGGTTCATTACCAAATTATAGGTACACAGGTACTTCAAATAAAAATATTAAAAAAATTGTTTGTCTGTCGCTTTCACGCCTAAATGATTAAACAGATTACGATAAAAATAGGTCAAGGCGATAATATTTTACCATAATGAGGAATCAAAGGAATAAAGAATATTAGAGAAATTTTAATTATGATTGAAAAGAAAGAAAAAAGATATTCAGTTTCTACTACAAGGTGTACCAAGGAAATCACTCTTGGTTTTTTTTATCTGACAATTGTATTCCATAAATTCTAAATCAAGTCCGTTAAAACTGTAGACTGTTAGCTGTAGAATCACAATAAAATAAATAAACTGGATACGTCGATTTTGCAGCACAAACGTAGGTCAATAAAAATGATGTCGGGTTTTTCAACAAGTTTATATCACTAGACTCGTTACTAAATAGCTAATGGGTTTGAATGACGGCAATTCAGGCAATGGATAGGCCAATACAATGACAGCGCATTACGACCACCATTACCATACAAAAGTCATGAGTAGTATGAGCTGTGACCTTGACCTGACCTGGTTGGCCTGAAGACACAAGATAAGATTAAATAAGAATTATTTCAGATGACGGAAATCAAAGATATTTTATCTGTTAATAAATCATAACAAAGAGCAAACACAGCGCATTATAAATGTAACTTAATATTACATTACAGAGGTTTGACCAAGGTAGGAAAAGGAATACATACAAATTTTTTAGAGTCCTAAGCTATTTATAAAAATTGGTAATTTAATTTTAGACACTTCAAACATCGAATTAACGTTGAATGAATGCATACATAAATTAAAGCTGATATGAAAATATTTATGACCAGAAACTTGGCAAATACCTATTGTCAGTAATTTGAAAATCTCGAAATAGTTTTGACATTGGAAATGTCTTTTCCACTTATATCTCGGAGAGTTGTGAAGGTATGATATTTAACGTTTGGTCCGTATTTTATCGTAGTTAATTACGAAAGTCGATTTCCAATGCGGAAAACCAATTCTTGTTTGATAATTAACTACGAAAAATGAAAAATTATTCCTCTTTCATAGTCAATTACGAAATCAAAATTACGAAAACGAACCAAACGATATTTAAATAAGGTTCAAAAGACGCATTTTACAAGAGCTATAAGGTGCAAAAAGAATTATTCGAGAAACTCAAAATAAAAAGAAGTTATGGCCGAAATATTGGGGGAAAATAAAATAATTTTTCCGAATTTTTGCTTTGGCGCTCGATATTTTGGAAACCATAGGCGACTCAATGATTCTGACACCAGGGTTTAGGTTAACCTTGAAACCCACACGCTAAGTAGTAGTGTTTTAGAAACAAAGAATGAAATGAAAAATTTGAGAAGAAAATCTGTGTACGATTTATCAGCTACAATTTGAGCTTAAAATAAAGACGATCGTGTTAAGAGTTTGCCCTGTTTTTGAAGTCATGAATTAATGAGAGATGAAAACTGTAAATTTTCTATTAGATGAGAGTTAAAAAATAATTATTAACATACCCCATTGCGACACAACTCACAACTACTCACAACATGAAGGAAGAAAAAATTTTACGCGTACAATTTTTTCTTCCTTCATGACTCACAAGCATGCATAGGTCAATTTAAAAAAAAATTAAATGGCCCTGCTGATGTTAAACATCGTAAAACAAAGTAAAGTTAATTTATGATTGCTTCAAGTGGTTTGTGGCATCGGCTAGATGGCGTAGTACAAGATGAATCATATGAATATTATTATTATACTTTATTAGTGGTACTTAGAAAACAGTTTTCTTTAGTAAATATAGCGTGGTTACCGACGTCCGCTCGCCACGGTCACCACGACAATAATCAGTTTTACCCCTCGCCCATGGTCTAAGAAAACAAGGTCTAACCATTAGACCACGTGACTGACACGAGTCTACGTCATTTCTACGTCATTTTGCCTATTCATCCTTGTCGAATGCGTGTAATAGACAAGGATGAACAGCGCAAAATGACGTAGGCTTGTGTCAGTCACGTGGTCTAACGGTTAGACCTTGTTTTCTTAGACCATGCCCTCGCATATATGTTTCACATCAAAAAATCCACAATGAGTAGGTAGGTAGGTATTTGGTATTGTGTGGTACTGGAGTCGTACGTAACAATATGTGGCAAGTGCAAAGTGACAAACATTACACATTCAATTAGGTCAAATTAGGTGTACTTAAGTCAAGTACAGGCAATACCAAGGCACGTGCTCACGATTTCCATGAAATTGGATCATTGGTTCAGCTACGTTGGCTTTTGACTGTACCTAATAGCTACTTAAGACGTTGTTATTTGAAATTTATACAAAACTACGTTTCCGCCGCAGTCCGCACGGCGTTAACAATTTTTCCCGTGGGAATGAGGAAAATCCTGCGGTAAAAAGTAGTCTATGTTTTTTTCCTAAGTGTTTCTAATTTTTTATCAAGTTTCATTAAAATCGGTTCAGAAGTTTCGGAGAAGAAGATCAATGCAAACAAACAAACCAACAATCAAATCTTTTCTTTTTATAAAATTAGAATAGACTAAAATATAATTATACTTTAATGCACAAGTAATAAATTACAAGAAAGTATGTATAGGTATATTAATTAGTACCTATTTGTATTTTTTTCAATCCATGTTTGTATTTTGCTTCTGAAGGATTTTCAGATTCCAAAAGTTGTTTAGTTTCATGGTCTAATCTAACCTGAACGACCTGATTACTTACTTACTTCTTAAAACTTTTAGAAAACACAGGATATGATAGATTTCTAAGTGTAAAATGGTATTATAGAAGCTCTTTCTTCATTCAAGTTTCTATGTTACTACGAAATATAGGAACCAATATCGGTAATATGATCATAAAAATAAATACAAAACACTATCTAATTCGGCTATTTTGCATTAACACTCGGCCCAGATGACCGGTGTCAAATGTCTCGTACCTAACACACGTGTTTCACTGTAATTGCACAATACATTGCCTATACATTTATCTGCAACATAGTGGTAGTACTGATGAAACTGAACAATTTTCCGGAACATAGGTTGAAATCTCAAAATTAAAATTAACTTTTCACACTAAGTGGCCGGTCCCGTGACTAAAATTTATAGAAATGAAAAATTGAAAATTAATTTTATGATCTCTAAGTACTACCACTAGGTATGTTGCGAATAAACAACCATTTTACGGTGTATGGTTAAAAAAAGCACTGTAGAATCCGTGGGAGAATCTATAATCACATAAAATCTTAATTATATTTCAAAATAATAATTATGAAAATTTATAATCATGCCATTTATAACATGCTAGCTTTCCGCCGCGGCTCCGCCCGAGTTTACAGTTTTTCCTGTGGGAATGAGGCATGTTCCCGCGGTAAAAGGTACCCTATGTTACTCAGGGTGAACGTAGCTTTCTAATGGTGAAAGAATTTTTGAAATCGGTTCAGTAGTTTTTGAGTTTATTCATTACAAACATACACACACACACACACACACACACACACACACACACACACACACACACACACACAAAAATACAAATCTTTCCTTTCAATGAAAAAAGAACTGAAAGTCAGAGAGACATCTTCAGGTAATCAAATAAATTCATTAACTAAATAAATAAAACGTTAATTCCGTAGGATCACTTCATGTTTATTGACACTTAGAGTGAAATAACAATTAATTAATTTAAATTGATTCATATTAGGTATGCCAAAAGCTTGAAATTACAATTAAACCCTTTTTAGGGTTCCGTACCTCAAAAGGAAAAAACGGAACCCTTATAGGATCACTTTGTTGTCCGTCTGTCCGTCTGTCAAGACCCTTTTTCTCAGGAACGCGTGGAGGTATGAAGCTGAAATTTATATCAATTACTCAGGTCTACTGTCCCTTGAAGCTGTGAAAAAATCAAACTTCTAAGCCAACGCAATCAAAAGATACAGCCGTTTATGCCGCAAATTTTCGACACTTGCAAGGGAATCAAAACCTACAGGGTGCTTCCCGTGAACTCAGAATCTTGAAATTTGGTACGAAGCAACGTCTTATAGCATAGATAAAGGAAAAATTACGAAATCCATAAATTTTTAGTTACATCACATAATATATATTTTTTTAATAATTTTAACCTTACTACCCATTTCCTCATAAACGCGTAGAGGTATTAAATTGAAATTCATACCAAATACTCAGGTCTATAATACCTTTAAGCTGTAACAAAATCAAACTTCTATGTCAACGCAATCAAAAGAAACAGCAATTTAAGCTGCATATTTTGAAACTCGCAAGTACTCGCAAGGGAATCAAAACCTAAAGGGTACTTCCAGTCGACCTAGAATCTTGAAATTTGGCATGAAGCAACGTTTTATAGCACACATAAAGGAAAAATTCCGAAAACCTTAAATTTTTAGTTACATTACAAAATATATATTTTTTAATAAATATAAACTTATTACTTTTTTCCTCATGAACGCGTAGAGCTATCAAGTTGAAATACTTACTTAGTACTTAGTTACTTAAACGATAAAGAGATCTTTGTCTTAAATTTATGCTCCTCCATCTTTCCCCATTGTAATGTTATGAATTTCATTTTGCAATAAGATTACCATAGTTATGACTCGATTGTCGTAATGAAAGAACTTTGTAAACCTTGCAGGTTTGTACGGAACCCTCGGTGCGCGAGTCCGACTCGCACTTGGCCGGTTTTTTCTTAATAGTGGAGCTATTTCGCAACCCACATGATAAGCAAGCAAGCATGACAATGAAAAAAAGAATTCAGTTTAGAGCTCTTATAAAATTATTAAGCATTTAAAAAGCCATATTTCAAGGTGATTTTTAATACCTACATGCATAAAATAATCTACATTTAATGTAACCAATTACCATACAAGGCTGGCTATAAAAAATATGACACATTATGATTTTGACCTTCTAGAACTACGGCTGACTACTTAGTATCCGTTTTACTAACGAATATACTTCATATTACTACACGGCTTATAAAAGTCCAAAGTTGGGGCAGAAATGTTCCTGAATGGCGGCCGTGCGCCTGAAGACGTAGCGTGGGCAGGCCCCCCCACAAGGTGGACCGACGATCTGGTGAGGGTTGCGGGAAGCCGCTGGATGCGGGCCAAGCAGGACCGATCGTTGTGGAGATCTTTGCTGGAGGCCTTTGCTCAGCAGTGGACGACGTCTTTCATCTGATATAGTGGTGGTTATAAAAGTCCATTGCTGGACGAAGGCTCTATGTAAAAGGAAGGGATAATCCCCACTCTTTGTAGATGGATTGGGGATCGCAGTTGTTGCTAATTACATTTGAAATTTGAAAGTAGCTTCCCATTTCTTGGTTATAGCTTACGATCGATTTGAGCCTAGTTGTCTGTGATCTCAAAAAAATATAAAAATGATGTTTTCAGCCGTTTGTTTGCCGCTGGTTTTTGAATATTATTTTAAAAAACTATTTAGTACATTATTTTATTTTATTCGTTTGACAGATAAAGTCAAGTGTTCGAGATTGACAGGTTTGGAGTGTTCTGAACAGAGAGGAATAAATGCTATGTCAAATAATTAAGATTTATACAACAAAATTAAAATGAAATTTTGCTAAAACCTGGAGCCTGCCCGATCTAAGTTCAGAACCAGAGAGGTGGGAGCCGCTTAAGCCGCTCTCTGGTTCTGAAGTTAGATCGGGCAGGCGCCAGGTTTTAGCAAAATTTCATTTTAATTTTGTTGGATAAATCTTAATTATTTGACATAGCATTTATTTGTAGCTTTCTTAATTAAAACTGAATAAATATATACTAAATTGTTTTTTAAAAGGATATTAAAAAAAACAGCGTTACAGTTACAGCCGTTGATTCAATATTTAAGCTATTTTATTACTCGAGCGAAAATAATTCGTTTATTATTGTCACAGAGCAGTCTAGCAGTTAATGAACTCGGACTGAACCGTATTAATAGACATAGGACGCGTTTTAATAGTTTGTAGGTCACCCACCGCCGCGCGCGCACCTGTCAACTATCAAAATCAAAATGTGCTTACTAAATTATGTAGGTATATTTAAAATTTTCGTCTATCATCATCTATGAGATTAGAAAATATATTTTTTGACAAATTTGTTATTTTACAAAAACAAACTTTACTAACACTAATTCCAAAATTACTTATCATTTTTATGTTAAAGCACTAGTATAAGAAACATATAAAAAAGGTTCGTCAAAGTTTTGTCAATAGGAAAAATTTGATAATTTTGAAAAAATCTGAACAATTTTTACCGCTACCATACTTACATTTCAAAATAATTTTCCCCCCTCCCAGAATTTTTTCTATATATAAGTACTCTAAGATTTTCTTTATTATGTCAAATCAAAATTGACATGTTTATTTTTTATTGATTTAGAGGTCTTTTTCCAGAGAAATGGGAGCCGCTTAGCGGCTCTCCCATCTCTCTGTCTCTTTCTGAATTTAACTGTTTATTTTCCTTTTGGCGTCCATTCGGTTTCGTAGTACCGTCAGATCTGGCAACTTTGCCATTTTTCAATAGAGATAGAAAGTTTTCATAATTTTTTGACCAGAAAAAAAATATCTCAGACCATTATTGCATGAAATATACACAGAATAAATATCAAAGATTGCGTTCATATCAATGTTTTTCTTATTGAATCAATAATAAGAAGATCAGCGGTCTTAAATGAAAGTGGCAAAGACACCCGTAACATGTGGCAAGATTGCCAATTTAGAATTTATTGCAAAAATGATAAAAGTTTCAATTGGTGTCTATGAGACACTTTTTAATAATTTGGTATACAACACTTAAGGAATATGGTATATGCAATATTATGGTTATGAAATAATCTACATCGACAATGGCAAAGTTGTCCACCCATTTAATGATATTTCATAGTAAGTCAGACAATGGCGTCAGGGTTGGCATAATGGAGAAAAATAAAATTCCATTTTTACTAAGCAAGTAGTATATTTTAATATTTACTTACCTACAAGATAGAATATTTAATATAATGAAAATGAATTATAAAATCAAACAAATTATAAAATAAAAATGAATAAAAAAAATGAATCAATAAATATTATATTATGTAACATTCCTCGTGCTTTCTATGGACTATTTAAATTAACTAACTAACCAATAAAACACGGCTTTATAAAAAGTACCTACTTCTTATTATAATTTTAGTTTTTGAAAAGTGATAACCCTTAGTCTATATAAAATATGGCAAAGTTACCGACCTTTATTCGCCAACACGGTCTAGTAGCTTTGCCATCAAAGTTTTGAGACGTAATTCGAAAAATACAGTATTTCTTCTTTAATAAATCCATTCTTTAACATAAGACTAACAATATATTAAAATTTACTTACCGTGGGACCTGAATAAAGCGTCTAAAATCATAAAAGTTTCGGAGCACAAAATTTGTAGGTTTTGCGGGTGTCAATTTTCAAACCAAAATTAGGCCGAATAGGAAGCTCCGGTGTTGCAATATTAAATTTGGTGTTGCCAAATATATACCGTATTTTACCCTAAATATAGTCACACCGTCAAAAAGTATGTGTTGTCGTCGGTATTAACGATTAAATGTTGATACTCTATGGGTGGCAAAGTTACTAACCCTTGGCAAAGTTGCCAGATCTGACGGTAGTAATTATTTGTCAATAATAGGGAAAAAATATAAAGATTTATTCACTTTCCAAAATTAACCCAAATTATAACACAGTTACAAATTCTACATACTTACTTTTTAACCTAAATTACTGCAAAATCTCTATCCATCCATTGACAAACATTAAACCTCCGTTATCTTGAATTGCAGCAACCAGATTCTTGAGATAATCCGGTGATACCATCAGTCACCTAGATTTATGAATAAGTAATTATAATCCATCACCTAGATGTATGAATAAGTAAATTATGTCCCGTAAATGACGTCACGAGTTCAATGGCCTCTCTGAAAACAACGTCAGGACGTTGCTCTGCAAATATAACACGACATAAATAACTCTAACTAAATCTACGAACTCGCGCTAATGTATTTATTTACTAAGATCTCGCACGAAAGACTGTAAAAATATATTTACCTACATTATCGTGTGCAATAAAGTATAAGTACTATAACACGGGTGTTCCCGTGCTATGTAATAATAACACCAAATATCAATTTGAACTCTATTTATTGATAACTCGCGAATACAACAACACTGCGCAACTAGTAAAACACTTCTAATAGCTTATCCACTTTAAATAACTTATCCTACGGGAAAAATCGGGTTCCTGGAGCGTTTTTATATCCGCACCAAGGAACAATCGCGTTAGATAGAACTGACTTGAACTATCAAAATTCGTTTATTCGAAAACCATTTAAATTTAGAACAATGTGGCCAGTACCAAAGGTAAAAGAGATGGCATGACCAATGCCACAGTACCTATTCTAATCTATTCTGTTATACCTACATTTATATTTCGTAAAAGATACCTATTTCAAATTATCGCGTAAAGACCCGTAAATATACAAAATAATGTGTATTAGTACGAAAGCCTCAAACAAACACTTTTTAACACGCTTTTATAAGGTAACTAATTTAACCATCTTTCAAGGGTCGAAGCGTAATGAAAATTGGAATGTATACGTATAATACCCATGACAACACAATAATTTGACACAAACAAGCTGATCTAATGCTGGAGCCGGAAGGTGGATAGTAGAACTCTTCAACAGCTACTAGTAAACCCCCCGAATTTGGGCTCATTTGATTTGTCTAAATAAGACCTTTATATTGGTGAGGTGAGGTGACCACTTAACCAGGGTCTGATGAAGGATCCCAAAGGTAGATAGTGTTTTTTTTTGTTTTTACGTGCATTTATAAAAGCGTGTATTTCTAGTGTTTTTAGGGTTCCGTAGCCAAATGGCAAAAAACGGAACCCTTATAGATTCGTCATGTCTGTTTGTCTGTCCGTCCGTATGTCACAGCCACTTTTTTCCGAAATTATAAGAGCTATACATTTGACACTTGGTAGGAAAATGTATTTTGTGAACTGCATTAAGATTTTCACAAAAAAATTGAAAGAAAATAATAAATTTTGGGGGGTCCCCATACTTTATAGAACTGAAACACAAAAATTTTTTTTTCATCAAACCCATACGTGTGGGGTATCTATGGATAGGTCTTTAAAAATGATATTGAGGTTTCTAATATCATTTTTTTCTAAACTAAATAGTTTGCGCGAGAGACACTTCCAAAGTGGTAAAATGTGTGTTAACCTAACCTAACCTAACCTAACCCCCCCCCCTCTAACTTCTAAAAATGAGAGAATGATAAAACTAAAAAAAAAATTATGATGTACATTACCATGCCAACTTCCTCCGAAAATTGGTTTGAACGAAATCTAGTAAGTAGTTTTTTTTAATCAACGTCATAAATAGTAAACCGCAATTTTCCTTTCACCAGGACAGTTTTCAATGTCGAAATTTACAAATTATCTATGAATTAAAGCAGTTTATTTAAATTTTATTCAATTAAGGCTTTAGATTCAGTCAGTAGAGATCTTTGTTCAAACACAATATTTCCCTGTTTACAAAAAAAGTATTGGAACAATAGAAACAGGATTTAAAAGTACTAATTTTTTGATAAAACTAATACTTTTCAACACCATTTACATTGTTCTCAATATTTACAGGGTTGTGTTTCAATTAATATTAAGTATACAATAAATGCAACGCTTACAAATACAAGAAATTATTCTTAGTATCACAGCTTTGTTCGTAACTGGCAGTGATTTGAACTTAAAAGCTATAATTCGAGCTTACAAAACTGGATATAGGATTAAAACTAAAGTAACTTATACCCTAGAAAATTACGACTAAAACTTTAAACAATTTAAACATACACGATATAACAAGTTATTGTTTGCACTGAAAAATATTTTGCAATTTCTTTCAGTCTATAATTAAAGTCATTTATGGCACTAGCTTTGGTTTTTTTTTTCATCTTCAACACTGTTTTTAAAGCACTTTAATTTTTATCATCAGCACCATCATCTTCTTTTTTTGTTGTGGTGATTTCAGCTTCTTCATCGACCCGTGGTGTGTATTCTACGTCCCTTGACAAAGATCTTGATGAATTTTCCATTGAGTTTCTTCTTTCTATTGTATCATTTAACATTTGATATAACTCAATACTATTAAAATACGCCTCGGCTAAACAATCGTTTAAAAGATTGCTCCAGTATATCGTGGTGTTTAATTTTTCTAAGAATTCATCATTATGATTGTCTTATTTCAAATGGCATCTCAAAAGTTTGCACATTTTGCAGCCTGTCTGCTACATTTTTTTGCTCCTGACTTTCATTATTTCTTTCTTCTGTTCGCCGTTGTTTTTTGGGTGAGGATGCGTTCGTTTGACATTTCTCATCCGCTGAGCGTTTATTTGCTGATCTGTTCAATTCTGACATCTGAAGTAAATAAAAACATTTTTTAGGGTTATTAACTATTATTATCTATTTATTCTTACAAACTAACAACTATCGGGCTTTCAATTAAGTAAAAAAAAAATAACACATTTTATTATGGTATCATTGACATATCCAGAAAAATTTTAATCGTTGTTACATATAAAAAATATAAATATTATTTTAAAAGAAACTACACCCCTATCATTTGTAACGTGATATAAATCTCAAAATAAATATATTAATTCAAAACAAAGTAAACTTCACTAAAAACTTAGAGCAAGCTTAAAAAAATTAAATGTACCTTTTATAAAAATTGAAATTTATTATTTCAATTGTATTTTCTGCCAGTCAACACCACAGCGGCCGCTCAAAAACAATACTCAAATATCTATCAGCGTGAGCTTTATATAGTACTCCAGGACGTTAGTTCCCGTTGTCCCCATTGCCGTGTCCCCATAATGGGGACAACGGGAAGCATTTAAAATTTCTTCCCGTTGTCCCCATTGCATTATTTTCCATGGGGACAGCGGGAATTGAAAATTTATGATGTGCCATTGTCCCCATTAAATTACATTTTGAATTTTAGTTGAGAGGAAAATTAAGTGAAACAAAATTTGATAAAAAGAAACTAAATAGTATAAAACATATTCTCAGATATTTCTTAATTCTTACAAGAGACGGGGCTAATTAAAACGTTATTTAAACCTACACAAAAATTTTTATGCAAAAAAATCTTTCCACATAATATTTTTGGACAGTTTAGAAGTAATTTTGAAAAATTTAAACACCTTTGTCTGTCATCCAGAAACAAAAACTAAATGTTTATTTTATTTATTTATCATTTTATTGTACATAAATGTATACACAAGTAATGGACATTAAAAAAACAAACACAACAGGCACAGCTCTTATTTCTTGCGAAATGTCTTACAGTTGGCCTTGGCGGGAAATGAAATGTTTTACGAAAATAATTATAAAGCGATGAAAGTATTTCAAAAACATACTTTTAAATTCTTTTTCCTATTTGCACCGCCTAGAGCTTGGAAAAATAGCTTTTATTACAACTAATAAAAATTAACCTTTCTCGGGAACGTAGGTATTGAGTAACCAAATGCTGTCAAGTCTGAAAGTAGGCACTCTATCTATATCGCAGACTACTCAGACATCAAATTATAACAGCTGAACACTACAGTTGGGAATGTCGTATTAAGTCACTGTGAAGAAAAAAATTAGCTATTTCTGTACTTTATGAAACACGTTGTATATTCACAATTTATTAATGTATTTTATCAGTTTATTTTGTTTTTATAGGGGAAAATCATAATAATAAGAATCATCTCCTTTTTGCTTTGTCATAGTCAAGTAAAATATGCTGCCGTCATAAGAAAACAAGACGCATCTACAGATTTTTTCGAAATTGAGTTACATATATATTCGGAATCAGCAAAAAAAAACGCATCTACCAGAATTTTCATTATTTTACGAAATGAAACACAGCCCTATATAACCATAGTGAAATAAGACGGATCTGCAATATGACATTATCACCACTAAATAGAAAAGTCGCTTCTGATAAAAACTAAGTTGAAAAGACGCATTTAAGTAGAAGCGTCTCATTTATTAATAAATATTGTACTTGCTCATAAGGAGAAAAGACGCTTCTGCGCAGATGTGACTTTTCATCGTAGTATAACCATTACCAACTCAGACGCCTGTGGCAGAGTCGCTTCTATTCTACTTAGTATTGGTTAGTGGCCGGGGCTGGCAGGGAGAGCAATTTGTCAGTTGCGTCCAGACCGTCGAAGGGGATACCCGCTAGGTTTACCTACATCCGTTAGATATTTGAAAAAGAAATTCTAATGAATTGTCATGGATCTAGGATGTCGGCTCACTATGGGAAGTACTCGGCGTAGGTTCTTGTAGAGCAGATGTAGCGGAAGATTTATTTTCATTGTCTGGCAAAAACAGCTGATTATGTAAAGAAATTGAGGTAGGTTCTTGCAAAGCAGAAAAATTGGTGGATAGCTTCACCAAAGACAGTATTTATGAGCATCAGTTATGCCTCTCAGACTGTAACAACAAAAAAATACAAATAATTCTAATTCGTATAATATTACCAACCGACCAAACCGATTCTACATCTATTTTTACTTAAAAACATCTACAACATTAAAATACATAAAAATAAGAAATGCGGCCAGCAATGAGGTCAACACAAACGTATTTCCCAGTTTTCTTCCTGGATAATAAGAGCAAATAATTTTAACATGTTATCAAACCAATGGTAAATGTTATATAATCTGTAACGTAATTATATTATATTCAATCAACATGGAAATGCAAACCTAGTCTGCCTTTTGCATGCCTTTAGAGATGTTTTTAGGCAAGTATTTTTCAAGTTCTTAGACAAAAATTGTAGAGATACTAAGTTGAAAAGTCGCGTCTAGCCAGTTGCGACTTTTCATTGAAGTATTACGATTTTTTAAATATTTTTTTTACTAGGAAGAAAAGGAAAATGTCTAATATTCACAATAAAAAAATAATTTATTCATACTTTTAATTTACAACGAGAAAGATATAATATGCGTGTAAACACACACGCATTATTGAATTTCTAAATTTAGTTTTTTTTTATTATCTTAGTGCCTTATTTCACTGGCAACAAAGACAAAGTCGTGCAAAAACGAAAAGGGACGCAGTTATGCGTTAGAATGAGATACAAATACACCGCGCTCACTCTTGCGCATAACTGCGTCCCTTTTCGTTTTTGCACGACTTTGTCTTTGTCGCCAGTGAAATAGGTTACAAGCAGCAAATTTTTATATTTAGGTAACACAAAACATATTTTTTCTCTGATTGAAGCTCAGTGTAGATGCGTCTTTCTTTCTTATGACGGCAGTATGGGGACAGCGGGAAGTAATTTAATTAATTTATTACAGTGCCGTTGTCCCCATTACATGGGGTAATGCCAATGGGGACAACGGGAAGTATTTTAAATAAATTTAATAAGTGCCGCTGTCCCCATTCAATGGGGATATTTTTAATGGGGACAGCGGGAACAAACCCTCCAGGAGTGGGGATACATGAGTGAGTATCTTTGTTCCCGAGCCAAACGATGGCGCTGACAGTACGCGTCATACATTGTCACGTATTCATGCGTGCCTTTTTACCCACGACGGACGGAACGGAACGGAGGCGGTATATGCGTTTGGGGTAAGAGGTTGTTTGTGGTTATTTTCCATCTTTACTTATCTTCTCAAACACTAAAGCCAAAATGAGATCCTAGCAAAGCCTTCTCTTATATATGGAGTAAATTAGTGCAATTCAAAGCTACTGCACTGCAAGCCTGTTGCGTCAACCCTTTGAATACCGACATATCTAAAATTCATGTGCTTAATTAGTCGCCGATAAGCTTATCACGCTGGGTTTTCTGTGAATTGTTTTGCTGAATTCCCGGGTTTTTTCTAATTACGCCATTGAGGGTCACGGGGTCAGCTCTACGATAACTGAAGTTGAGGTTCGTGTTACTAGCTCGTAACCATGAAGGAAAAAAAAATTCCATGGGCGCGTAAAATTTTTCCTTACTTCATGCTCGTAACCATAACATATTTAAATGTGACATTTTACAGCTAGTGAGTCACTGGCTGATTAAACAAAACAATAGTTTCATTGTATCAAATTTGAGAATTTACCAAAACTTTTTGCCATAACTAATCGATGCGGATGGCAGAAAAAATAATTAACTCACGGAATCATAGTGTAGAACGCAATTGGGACTAATGAATCAATGATTGATACTACAGACGCCAATGTTATTAATTTAAACCACCTAGGTGTCAAATAGTCTTGATTGTTTTATTAGTGCCCAATTGAGCAATTGGGACTCAATTCATGCACTTTTGTATCGAGCGAGCAGCTCTCGGACCCGTGTCTCCATCTAGCGCTCGCTTGTTGAAGCTTCTTACCAAGGAGATGCAGTAGCTGATCATTATTTTTGTTCACTCTTTAGAAAGCTATACATTTATATCTGTGTAGGGTCGGGTGGTCGACAATGAACCACAAAAAGTTTGAACACATATTACTTCTCAACGTTACTATATAGGTTTATTTTTTTTTGTGTATTTGGTTGGTGGATTATTAACGAATTAAATTTTGTAACAACAGACGCTATTTCATTCGGTAAAATAAAGTTATCGATTTAAAAAAAAAAAGTGAGCTTTGGTTCACTGTGCACCCAGGCGGGTACAATGAACCGGGGGGGTGGGATACATTGAACCACCAAGGAGTATACATTGAACCAGGTCGTATACATTGAACCAGGATCCAAGATACATATTTTGATGGAATTAATTTGTGCAAAAACCACGGTATACTATTAAAACTATTGGAAACGTATATACCCTTTATTGAGGAACCAAAAACTCCAAGAACTCAACCTACTTAAAATTATAAATAAAATGCTTTGACTACTACGAAATGTCATGAAATGAAAAAAGAAATATTTCTGGTTGTTTCCGGGACTTAGATTACAAGAATTGTCCGTTTAAATGTTATTAGGTAGGTAGATAAGAAAGGTAGTCATATAAAAACTAAGTACGCAAGAGAAGTCGCATACATTGAACCACTATGTAGGCTACATTGAACCATGGTTCATTGTTGCCGTCTCGATTTTGGTTCAATGTAGCCGTACTACCTTTTTATACTTTTAAGGTTATGTGGCTCGTGTGCTAGGTGTGTGATTGATACACAAATACTTTCAAAACAAGCGTAATACAACACATAAACTAATGAGCATTTGAATAATATATCAAATATAACATAAACAGAGTAGTTAAAAAAAGTTCTCACTCGATATTTTTACGTTTTTCACCACTAATTTATAAAAACACTGCTCACGCGTGCACGCAAGAATGTAGCTTGCCGGCGACTGGGAAGAGGGAAGCGGGGTGTGCAACGGTCTTGTACGTGTAGGTGTGACAGTTTGGCAACATCGCGTTCTTTAGATACCTAGGGTGGCTCATTGTTGCCGTCTGGCTCACTGTCGACCACCCGACCCTACATTATAAACCCTTGCTTAAATACTTATATGTCTTCAATCTATTCATCTTTTAAATTCATTCAAAATTTATTACTTGTAGTAGCCGAGTTGTCAGCGCGCTTATCTTCAAACTGTAGGTAGTGAGTTCGAGCCCGGGTGTGGGCTCAATACACTTTTGGTTAAGTATGTAAGATAGACAATAAATTTTAAAAATATTCCACTACTTTGTTAGAAGATTCAATAATATTAACGACTTGAAACATGAAGTGTAGAGTAAAAATAATAAAATGTCTTAACTTATATGAGGTCTGTGATATGTGAAACGGTGTGAAAAAAAATAAAATAAATTTTCTATTTTTTATTGAAGTATAATAAAAAACTTACAACTATTTCATTAATAATAATGCTAGTTACATAAAGCTGTGTTTTTTGTACAACAGAAAATTTCAAAGTCCCTATGTTTTAGTTTCGAAATTGAACCTGTTCACTATGATTAAAACATCGAACAAAGTTACAACGAACTACAAGAACTTTTATATTATGTTATTTGCTGATACGGTACCCTTCATGGGCGAGTCCAACTCGCACTTGGCCGCTTTTTTTTAACTATTAATTTATTACTTACTTTTACTTCTTGTAATCCTATATCCTCTGTTTGGTCAAACAGAGGACGGAAGCAGGGGGGTTTCACTCGTTATGCCACATTTACACTCAGCCCTTGCCACTGCTCCTGCCGCTGTCGGAAATATTGCCTAAAATACTTCTGCGACATTATCAAGGCGAGTGAGTGTTCACACTCAGCCCTCGTACTCTTTTACCCAACGACTCGCAACGATGGTGGATATCGAAACTGTTGCGGCGACAACATTATGTCTGCTGAGTATCTATAACTACATGCATATTTTAAAAAGAAATCAAAACATATCGATCGACCTCGTCGTCGTCGGGGTAAAGCCTGACCAAAGAAATAAAAAACCTGCTCGGGGGGCGCCACGTGTATATTTTTTTATGTCGTTGGCAACAATTTCCATTATATAATTAGTTCCATTGAAATTCCGCCATATGGCGAGGTTTTTTATTTCTTTGAAATTCATAGAAATAGAACGCCGTAAGTACCGATTACTAAAAATTCGAGGGCTGAATGTAAACAGTCACTCGCGCTCGCGCTGCCCGTCCTTTGACTTCCGCCCGAAAAACCGACACTCGAGGGAGCGCCGGGCAATGGCAGCGGCATAAGCAGTGGCAGCGCGAGTCACCTATTTACATACTCTCGCTGCCCACTTCCCTCCTCACTTCCCTGCCCAACAGGGCTGAGTGTAAATGTGGTATTAGAATAGGTATGACGGGCGAAATATCGCCCCGGCCGATGAAAGGCAGGGCTAGCTACATCAGTACGCGAACAGTCGCCGGGCGCGCGTGACGCGTCGTTATTACGCGCCGCTCCGCTCGCTCAAATTACGAGCATGACTTCACAACAATACGACAAATGCTGTTGTGTTTATGGATGCAAAAATAAAAGGAAAAGGACTGGATCGGATGTGTCTTTTTTTAAATCTCTTTTCTTGTCCTCATAATTTTCTCTGACAAACCTACAGTAACATTATGACGTATTTTCATAAACTAAAGTACTTACCTACCTACCGACGAGTAAATATAGTTTGCAAACATTATAATACGAGTAATACTATTACTTAGTAAATAGTAGAAGCATTGGTTTATTTGAACCATCATTTGTTTGAGTAAAAGGTAGGTACCTTATAGGTTAATAAATCAGATGTTTTATTTTCTCAAAGACGACAGCCCTAAAGATGTTAGTAGAGTGGCACAAGAGTTGGCGCAACGCGAGAGAAAGAGATGCAGCAACTTCGTCTTTTCGCCTAGCGCCGTGCGATCTGAATTGCACTTTATTGTAACGAAGATAGGGTTGCAATTTATTTGAATTATGTCGCCTAGTGGAGCTTCTGTAGGGACTACTATTTGGTATTCTGTGACGGAAGACAGAACAGAATGGCGGCGTAGACTCCACCAACAAACGCGCAGCTCCTAATGTGAAGAAGAAAAATCCTATAATAGGTATCGGTGGTAACTTTTTAATTGGCCTCTGCAAATAATAAATTAAAATAAAATAAAATAATTTCATTTTCCCGATAACTACGTTTCGGCACAAACAAACCTTTAAGTAAATAGGTTTAGGTATTACCCTTTATATTGCAGAATGTTGGGTATTGGGTATTACCAGTATTAAGTAGGTAGGACACATTTAACTTTGCATCTTTCTTATGTCAGTTGAGTAAGAGAAAGAATCGCTGTGCGTGTGATCAGCTTACCTTGCGCTTGACTGTACCACGTTTACAGGATGCTGTCGCCAATCTTATCAGGTGAAATTAAAGCTGTTATCAATAAATGGCTTTACGTTGTTAGCAAATAAGAATGATAACTAGTTAAATTTGATTGTTTTTCAGATACTAGCTGCAGTCAATTTAATTTGCATGTGCTGTTTTCTGTGATAAAACGTTATTGCTTTTTATCACCATCCGTTATCTTGTTTATTTTGATCGTCAACATGATAACCTAATGGAAAGTAGAGGTGTTTGTTGGCAGAATACATAAATGCTATATGAATATGATAAATTGCTAAGACATAATGTTTTTTGAAATTAAGCTCTAATATGTGTGGGGACAAATATGTGGGGACACCTCACACACGGCCATCTGACCCCAAATTAGGCAGAGCCTGTACTATGGGTGTCAGACAGCTGACATACATACATATATAAATATACAACATCCAGACACAAGGCAAACACAAGTGCTCATCACACGAATGTTTGCTCTGGGCGGGATTCGAACCCGCGACCCTGTGCTTTGTTTGTAGGCAGGCATACTCCAACTAGGCTACAGGGGGGGGGGGGGGTCGTAAATATAATAAAATAGATATAATAAAAACCTAACAATACAAAAACAGTTAATAAGCGCGATCTATTACTAAAACACCAATGAAATTCTTCTCGAGGGCTTATCCTATAAGCTAAGTTGGTGCTATTGCTATCAAAATATAGAATTGAACATTGCATTTTTGAAGTAAGAAGATTCGAAACCTAAATATACAAATCTCTAAACGATATGTAGGTACAATACAATACAAAAAAAAATGCAAAAAATGTAAATTTAAATAAATAAAAATGCAAATGTAAACATTGCCTGAAATGGATGGATTTTTATTTCTATTTATTATTATTCTTATTATTAATACAAATATACTTTATTGACACCAAACAGAAATACAACACATAGGTATACAGAAAAACAGAAAAAAACAGAAGAGTCAAAAGGCGGCCTCATTGCTAAGGTAGCAATTTCTACCAGGCAACCTTTGGTTATGGAAATAGCGTAGGTAAAAGTTATGCGTGTTGGTGGTAAGTAACATTGTTTATTGGTTTCCAAAACTAAAGAGGAAAGATGAAAGGTAATTGCTTGACCTCCGATTACTTTATGACCCTTGGAGTCACACTCACAGCAGACCTCAATATATGGTCATTATAAAACAATATAGGATACGATTGTAGCTCTATCTGACATTCAAAGCCAGAATAATCATATCCATAAGAGGAATAAGAGAGAAGGTAACCTATGGTTTGTGTGAATCCCATTCTATATTCTACCTTCGCATTTGCGATCGTGACCGCTCCATTAAGAAATAAAATGAATAATTTACTATTAGTGCAATCTGAACGGTCTACTACTGTACTAAAGCCGCTCTTGAGGAAGGTGTTGTATGTAATCTTCAAGTAAAATAAAGGGGGATGGACGACGACGAAGATGGTGTAGGACGAGATGTAAAGAGTGTATTTAACGAAACAGCAACGTAAATGATGAAATTAGTTGAGTTATTTGGATCAAGTCCGTTGAAGCTTGATTCGTCGTTCTTTTTCGACCGACACAAACATAGGTCAATTAAAAAAAAGCGTTATTTGGATGAATAAACTCTCTCCGAGCTAGACATTATGCTGGGTCGAGACCTATTTTCACTGTTGTGCTCTATTGCATGCTGTGGTGTAGACACATACCAAATGTAATTATGTTATTAAAACGAAGGAATGTAGGTACCTATATTATACTTCTTTTTCTACATTTTAGTGTGTAATTTGTCAAAACAGTGCAAAATAAACGTGTTTTCTTTCTTCTTTCGTTCTTTCTTTATGAGGGAACTAGACAAAGATTTATTGAGGAAAATTTTCAGACTATGGTTGCGTCATAAGTACAGATAAAAGAACGTTTATCTAAACATTTTATACTTTGCACCGTTAGTATTCTGTTGAATACTTCATGTGGATCTTGACTGTACGTATTTTGGGCGGTTAGCATGTATTTACTGCGTATGTTAAATAACGGGATAGTGTTGGTCCATCGCTGTTAACAAATTAACACCTCTACGCTGTTGTCGTTCTAGTCACCTCACAACACTGAATTATCGTTGATATGGTAATACACCTAATTGCATTTAGTCAGTTCTTTTCTGCGACAGCCTGAGAATTATTTATGTTCCGGATGTTTTGAATTTTTTACCATATTGATTGACCTTAAGAAAATCGGGCAAATGGTTATAAATGGGTTAGTTTCGCTATGGTATGGTTTCGCTATGGCACCCTCTCAAATTGATACGTTCAGTAGGCTTACTATGTAAGTAGCGACAGGCTCGAAAAGCTGTCAAACGCGACATATTGACAGAACTACTATGGCTCTAATGTTACTATTATATTATGTAGAGTTTGACAGCAGTAGGGGAGTATTGGGCATTCTAAAACAGTTTTCGGATCATCGTTCACTGGCACTCCGTTCATCTCGCCTCGCTATCGCTCCGCTCGTTTCACTACGCTTAGTGAACAATGATTCGAAAACAGTTTTAGAACACCCAATACTCCGTTATGAACGCAACAGGTGTAGAAAGTGATCAGTGTAAACGAGTCGTGTTAAATACTCACCAGAAGTTTTCTAAAACTCTCTCACACACATCACATCACATCACATCACTGAGGGTTCTGGATTGCTAAGAGTGCTCCCTCGACACTGACATCGGTTGATTGGCTGTAGTTCGCTGAATTTAAAGAATTATAAGTTTCGTTCATTATCAGCAGAGCCTGGCTGGGATTCGTCTTGGTATACAAAACTGACTTGGACCATCATCCGTTGATTGGCTGAAGTTCAGAAAACTTCCTTCAACTTCAGTAGTGACAAGTCAAGTTCTGGACCAAAACAAAATTCCCGACAATGACATCAAATGAGTGGTTGAAACTTATAGAAGAACTACTTTCAACCTCAGCAGTGTATGGTTGAGGGTCTTAGATTGAAAAAACTTCCCCCGTCTAGTGGTGATGAAAGAATAATGAACAATACGTCAGTATCTCACCACGACAACTTGAAAAGTACAAAACTGCTTACAGTAACATCAATCTTTACCCTAAGTATAAACTGTAAGCGATTAGCGGAAAAACTGACAGCCTTAGTAGCATCTTCCAGCCGACCTTAGAACAAGAAGAATACATATATGCAGTGATTTATTTATTATATTTATTGGGTGTTGAATTTTTATAAATTTATTATTTATGTATAGTTCCATACTCTAAACAAGTGACAAATACAGCAGTAGGTAAAAGATGAAACACATGATAAATAACAACAATTTAATAATTTAAAAAGCTTTCATTTAAATTTATTAATTAAGTTATTATTATTATTCCACGACAATTTATTTGTCACATGTATTATTTCTTAAAATATTTCGTAAATGACATAATGAATTGAGGAAAAAGTGATTTCAAAGATCTTCTGATGAGGTCTGATGAATAAGTTTCTTGTTTACATTAAAACCAAAATTGCTTTTTACGTTTTACCATGCCAAACATAGATTTCGTTTATTAGAGTTCTAACCGACCCTCAGTGAACGGAGCGTGATAACATATCCGCTATAAGGCAATAACTTAAACCCAATACCTTTAATAAAGTTCGAATTAAATTGATGGGATCCGTAGGTATAAATAAACATAGAATTACATTCTACGAACAGGTTTTTTTTTTATGCTTATAATTTAAATGTAAGTAAGACGTATAATATTTGAATTAAGAAAATAAGTCGTCACGTACCTTACTCTCTTAATTATAGTTATTGTTGTTGTTGTTGTTGTTGCTATTACGAGAACGAAAAATCTCGTTGAATATTTGTCATTGTTTAAATTTCAGATATTTATAACAAAATCGTGGTATATTAAGAATAAGAAACATTTATTTGCAGGACATTCTCATCTACCGAACTATAGTTACAAAATATTTAGCCTTAGAATAAAAATAACTTTCTCTCTATCATAGCATAAATAAAAGAAAACTATTTAGAAAATATTACTTAGGTATCATACTGTTGAATGTAGGTCACGTTCCCACGCTATGAAGTATAAATGCAATTCCTAAAGAACCCTAAAGCATCAATGCAACGCGAACATGCTGACGATGACTCGTTTCGCGAAGCTAGGACTTTTGCTGACGACGACGCTCAACAAGCCGGTTCCTTTTTTTAAAAAATAACCCTATCATTGTAGAAATAATAAAGTGTGGGTCTCGGTGATAAAATGTTTTTTTTTTTTCATTATGAGGTTTTCCAATTACAAGTATATTTGCGATAGGTCATTAAAATTTATTCGAAACGAGTTAAAAAAAATGTTTTTGAAATCAATCAACCTTTATTGTACCTATTGTTGGTTCCACCTATTATCGTTTCAAAGTCGGTTAAAAATAAAGGTAGATTCATATGAGCACGGTTTTGACTATGTAGAGTTTAGAGGTATAAATATTAAAACTCGTATAAATAATAAAATAAAACAGATAATATATAATAATATGAGTACAAGTTAAAAGTAAAGTTTTGCTTATCTGTAAAATCTAAGTCTGTACCTATAGGTTGATATATTTCATCGTTGTTGTGACAACCTCCGTGGTCGAGTGGTAAAACGCTCACCACATTACGGAGGTTCCGGGTTCGAAACCCGGCACGGTCGACCTTGGAATCTGGAATGATTCTGTGCGTCGGAAGGCACGTAAAACCTGGTCCCGGCTACTATCTTCGGATATAGTCGTTTTTTATTTTTATTTTATTTGTAATAATCAGGTAACAAGGCTTGTAGATAGAATAATAATATAATTTAAAACTTTTAAAATATTATACATACACTGAATTAAATAAAAAATATGCAACTTAAAAAACTTATTGACACCAAGTTGTTCTATCGTTGTGAACTTACCTTTATATATTTTCGCTGTTGTCGTCAGATTTTGGTTCCAATTTCAATTAAATCAGAATCATTTTTCTGCAAATTATGCGACTTTAGCGTGTGAAATAATTTCATTGAATTTTGCTTGCTTAGGATTTTTAAAATATAAAAGCGGATATGTGTCGTGAATATTTTACATTCTGTGCTCGACGCTCAAGCTGAAAATCAGGACTTCCACTGTGGTTCCGACGACTGCTCACGTCACCCAGTCACCTCGAGCTGCTTTATACCCGTCACCCTGAGGCATCATTGTATCGCGATCATGTGCGTAAGTTTTACATACATTTATATATTGTCCCTGCAGTTTCATTTTCTTTAACATGATAAATATCATTTAAACTACCTATCTTGTGGCAGTATATTTTTGTTTCCTGATTCTCTAGGGAATAAATAGTACCATGAATGATTAATATAATTTGAATAAATTTAATTTCAGGTCTGAACAAAATTATCGCAAAGTGCAGAAGAAGAGGGCAGGGGAAAAATTCCTGGATAGTGACGAGGAGGAATTAGTAAGGTAGTGTATATTTTCTCACATTAAAAAACATTTAATCAAATAAATTAAAAAATCAATATGATACTTTGACCTGTACGTACCCATTTATAAATACAATCTAAACTAAAGTTTTTTTTTTTCAACTTTGATTATAAAATACTTACGGATAATAGACATAACCTAATCTAAACATTAAACTTATTTTAAACTTACTTCCTAAATTTATTGTTTTTATTTTAATGAAATTAATCATTCTCATTTAATTACAGTGTGAAGAAGAAGGTGAAGCCTGCACCCAAAAAAGCAGGCAGGGGAAAACCTGCTCACAGCAAGGACGAGGCCCCCAGCGCGCAGGCGTGGTTGTTCTCCGACGAGGACGAGGACGGCGACCAGGTGCGCTCGAAGCAGGACCCCCCGAACTGCGTATTCTCTAGGCGCGTCGCCGGCGGCTCCGTGCGCCGGCAGGCTACCTTGTCGGGGGACCTGTTAGCGGAGGTCCGCATTTATAACCCGGAGGAGGTTCGTAACCTAGACGGCTACGAACGATGTGACAAGGCCGCAGTTTGGATCAGATATCAGGGGGATTCTCATTCCCCTGAAATGCACGATTTAAGGAAATTTGTTAAAGGCGCAAAGACATACTTTACCGAGGAGGGTAAATTCTTTGCCTCCAAATATAACAAGTGATTTTGTTATTAGTATTATGTATTAGATAGATGTTTATCATATTTTTACTAGGTAGTTTGCTTACATGGAATACGAGTAAGATAGAAAATACCTATATTTTGATATAAGTAAAAACTAATATATTTTTTTCTTATTTTATAGAGTAAACATTCCACTAAAATAATTAAAATATTATTATTACCTATAATAAAAGTTAAAACTAATAAACTTGTACTTTTGATTTAATTCCTTATAGGTAATATTGAATACTTATTACTTGATTAATATTTCACATTAATATCTTAATAATTTACCTAAAAGTACTTAGTAAAGCGTGTATAAAACATGGTTCGATCAATATTTTGCACAGTTTGCGATATATCAGTTAAAAGTAACGCCTTTTCAGCTCATTTGAAGTCTATCTTACACAAAAACAATACTGCAGTTACCGAATGTGATGGCATTGAAAAAATCAATAGCGCATTCCGAAGTCGCATTGCATCTTATCGCGTGTCGTGTGAGGCAGCCGCGAGCGGGAGCGATGATGGCAGCGTCTCGGCTGAGGCACTTCCCCCTTCGCAGTTCCTAGCGCGGCTGCGATCACGCGTCCGCGCCTTAAGGCCTGTATTCACTTTGATTAGTGCGAGTGCAGGTGATTAGTAATTGCGAGTGATTAGCACAAGTGTGTAGTGCAAGTAGTGTCCAATTCTGTTTAGTGGATTTGTTTAGTAAATTCAGTTGTTAGCCATCGACCAGCAAGTATGGACCAATGGCAGGCGCGCTGCGTGTGAGGGGGAAGTGAGGGCGCGCGGGACGTGGCTACTCGCAGTCCACTTGCAAGAAAAATAGAACACGCTTCTAATCACGTTACTACGCAGTCAACTAATCACTTGCACTAATCAGTCGCTGTCCACACGTATTTTCTCCTAATCACTAATCACCTGCACTAAACACCTGCACTAATCACTAATCAAAGTGAATACAGGCCTTTACTCTCTGCGCGTATGCTAGCTCATGATAGTGTGAAGGTCAATTTCGAATTGTTTTCAGAGTTTTTTTTGCCAAAAGATAATTCTATGTCTATTAAATCTTTTTCTACAGAAAATATTGTTCTTCATCAGAGTTATAACTTTGAAGACGTATTTTCTAGAGTTCTTCAGATAATAAATAAAAAAATTGAAGAATTTGAGCAAAAAGATAGCGGGTGGGCATTTATGCGAAACCTGTATCTTGAAGTAAATATAAACAAGTATAATCCTATGAGAGCTTCAAGTTATATTGATCTACCAAAGTGTATTAAATACAAACGCGCCTGCATCAATATTCAAAACAATGATAATTTTTGTTTTTTGTGGTGTATAATGGCAGCTTTGTTTCCAGCAAAAAATAATGCCCAGCGAACATCTGCTTATCCCCATTTTAAAACTATACTTAATACAAAAGACATGACATTTCCAGTAGGACTAACAGACATCAAGGTTTTTGAAAAAAATAACCCAAACATTAGCGTTAACGTATATGGACTTCAAAACAAATCAAAAGTTGTTGGGCCATTGTATAAGAGTGAATGTCGTAAGAAGCATCACGCGAATTTACTATTTTTGGAAAATAATGATAAATCGCACTATTGTCTAATTAAAAATTTATCAAAATTACTTCGCCAACAGTTAACTAAACATCATTCGAAAATCTTCCTATGTGAAGAGTGTATGATATTTTTTGATAGTGAAGATAAACTCCAGTCGCACATTTGCAGCGGTGTTAAAACTATTTTACCTAATGAAGGCACTACAATTCAATTTGATCATTACGAAAGAATGCAAAACATGCCTTTCGTTATTTACGCTGACTTTGAATCTTTATTGAAACCTGTTACCACAAAATGTGATAGTGTTGATACCAACACTTTGACTTTACAACAACACGTGCCAGCTGCATTTGCTTACTACGTAGTATGTTCGTATGATAGTTCCCTGAACAAATATATTTCGTATCGCGGTCTGGATTGTGTAGAAAAGTTTTTAAAATATCTTCTACGTGATATAATACAAATAACTTCAGTATTTAATTCACCTGTGCCAATTAAACTGACAGCTGAGGATAAAAAAAACTTTTTGGATGCAAAATTATGTTTTCTTTGTAAGAATCCGTTGTTTGATGATAAAGTTCGAGATCATTGCCATCTCACAGGAGTCTATCGAGGAGCAGCTCATTCTTATTGCAATCTTAAGTTTCGGTTGCCAAATTTTGTGCCCGTATTTTTCCATAATCTATCTGGTTATGATAGTCATCTTTTTATTCGGCATTTAGGTGAAATGCCTGGTGGAATAAAAGTAATAGCGAAGAATAAAGAAAATTACATTTCATTTACCAAGTTTTTCAATATTGATGATAAAGACTGTTTGCCTGTTCGTTTCGTGGATTCTTTTAAATTTTTAGGAACAAGTTTAGAAAAACTAGTAGCAGGCCTAAATAATAACGAATTTATGCACTTATCTCGTTTTTTCCATGCTGTAGATCAATTAAACTTGTTAAGACGAAAAGGAGTCTATCCTTATGAATACATGACTAATTGGAACAAATATAATGAAACTGAACTACCACCCATAGATTGTTTTTATAGCAAATTGACTGGTTCTATCATTTCAGAATTAGATTACAGGCACGCGCTTAAAGTTTGGGATGCTTTTGGTTTAAAAAATCTCGGGGATTATACTGATTTATATTTAAAAACAGATGTTTTACTACTAGCGGATGTTTTTGAGAATTTCCGAAAGACCTGTTTACTGTATTACAAGTTAGATCCAGCCTTTTACTTAACAGCTCCAAGCTTAAGTTGGGATGCGATGTTATTGAAAACGGGTATTAAATTAGAATTAATAAATGAATTGGAAATCATAAGAATGATTCAAAAAGGTATACGTGGTGGTATATGTTTATGTTCTTGTAGATATTCAAAAGCTAATAATAAATACTTAAATAACTATAATCCAAACCTGAAAGAAAACTTTTTGATATACATAGATTGTGTTAATTTATATGGTTACGCTATGTGTGGTTTTTTACCATACTCTAATTTTAAATTACTAAAGCAACATGACATTGAACATATAGACTTTAATAGTTTACCCTCGGATGGTGACTATGGATATATTTTGGAAGTAGATCTTGAATATCCAGAAGACTTACATAGTCTTCATAATGATTTACCATTCTGTGCTGAGAAATTTGCACCTCCTGGTTCTAAATATCCTAAATTAATACCAAATTTATATGACAAATACTATTACGTTATTCATTTCGTTCATCTTCAGACTTGCTTAAGACATGGATTAAAACTCAGAAAAATACACCGAGTTTTACAATTTAAACAAAAGCCTTTTTTGAAACAGTATATTGACATGAACACTGAGCTTAGAAAAAAGGCTAAGTCTGAGTTCGAACAAGATTTATTTAAATTATTTAATAATAGTGTATTCGGTAAAACTTTAGAAGATAATGAAAAAAGAATTGATGTCAAAATGGTAAACGTATGGAGAGATGATAAAAATAAAACGAAGAAAAAAATGTCTGCAGAACAACTTATAGCAAGACCGAATTTTCATAGTGCAACGATATTTACAGAAAATTTTGTTGGAGTTCAAATGAAACCTGAATCTGTTATTCTTGACAAACCTATTTATATTGGATTTTCGGTTTTAGAACTGTCAAAGAGTCATATGTTCAATTTCCATTATTCCGTAATGAAACCTTATTATCATGATAAACTAAGGCTTTGTTATACAGACACCGACAGTTTTCTTTACTCTATTCAAACGAAAGATTTTTACAATGATTTGAAATTAAATTTTCAGTCATATTTTGATACAAGTAATTATTCCGAAGACAACCAGCATGATATTTTAATTCGGAATAAAAAGGTACCTGGCTTTTTTAAAGACGAGATGGGAGGACAAATTATTACGGAGTTTGTAGGACTTAGGTCGAAGCTTTATTGTATTAAAACGGAAGGACAAGAGTTTAAAAAAGCAAAAGGCGTACAAAAACGTGAAATAAAAAAAATTGGATTGAAGGATTATTACAAAGTATTAATGGAAAATAAAATAATACGCAAAAAGAACATAATTTTTAAATCTCTTAAACATGAAATTTTTACACAGGAGCAAAACAAAGTCGCATTTTCCGCTAATGACGACAAACGTATCATTCAAAAAGATAAAATTTCTACTATATCTTGGGGTCACTGCGATAGTTTCTTTTAGTCTGTCGTTGATATTGGTCTAACCATGTGCGAAGGTTACTTATTTGATTGTGTTGTATCCATGAGAATATATAAACATTCAAATGGTATACATATAAAAACTGGTCTTTGGGTTGAAAATGACTTTCTGCCTCAATTAGAGATTAATAATTCACAAGAAACAGTTTTTTTATCTTTGGACGAATGGGAAAATATATATCAAGATTTTAAACATTCAGTACCTAACAACAAGAAAAATATCGACGATATGTATTTATATAAGCTCATTTATTGTGATAAACGATGTACAGTGGAGTTTATAAATTTAATATTGGACGCTATCGTCACTTATGGTATTTGTATAAATTTAAGATTTGAAGAACTTAAAATTGAATATAAATCTGTTATGCTAATTGTTAATAAAATATTAGATTATTCTTCATTAAAAAGTCTATCATGTTTCCAAAACCTACCAAATAATTTAATCAAATTTGCAAATCCTTGTTCTATAACAGAATTAGAAGTTATTAATTTAGGTAGTGCATATTTTTTGAAATGTCTTAATTTGTAGATAAATGTAACTTTGTTGTAATAAAATAAATAAGTAATGTAAAAAAAAATCATATGCGAATGTAATAAATTTTAAATGAAACCTATCAATTTAAGAAATTGTATCTAGTAAAATAAGAAAGTAAATAATGTAAGAATCATTGTAATTTTAAATTAAATCTAAGAAATAAAAATATGATACCTACTACATGTACTTAAATAAATATTTTGTTTCATTTTTAATTACTTTATAGTTCCTGTACAATACCAATTTTAATAAAACTTATAAAGTGTTGGCACAAAATCAAGTTATGACATGTACAGTCAAAGGCAAGGTTAGCTGAACACGCACACCGCTGATCTATCTTATATTCATTCAATGAATATAAAAACGATGTAAAGTCCAAAGTGCTCTGCTTAGCTTGCTTTTGACCGTACCAGTGTCATAATATGCTGATGTTGTATATCCGCAATAGGAAGAAAGGCATGTTAAGACTTGTCGGTCGAAATGATTGCAGCGCGGGGCGGTGCGGGGTCAGGTGGATCACGTGGATGGTGTCTTATTATCATTACATACATACGTAAATCTATTGAGTTGTGATATAGTCACCAGACGTTCTTCATTTGTTTCCTTGCAATCATTGCGTTCGGTTCACTACAATTCCTAAAATGTCAGAATCTCGAACAAGTAACATGCAAACTAGTTACCTTGCTGTGAGTGACGATGAAATTCCTAAATACATAGTGCGCATCGAACTTTTAAAGTGTATAGAAAGTGAAATAGATGTGAATGTGGTAGCAAATTCAAAAGCTCAATATGTTGTGTATAGAGACGAAGATAATATACTGTATAAGACAACACAGTTACTGTGGCAGATCGGTGCGGAGCTTGGTCTACGGAACGAGAGATCGTGCAATATAGATATAACAAGGTATGTTTTAGGTGATAAAAATAAGTCATACTTATTTTTAAACAGTTCCTTGTATAGTTTTGGCTAATGTAAGTATTATTTTGTTATAGACAGGTGTGATTGAAAGGTGGAGGGAGTGTTCGGAACGTCAGACTCACGCGACGATGCGGCCGCCTTCGACGAAGATGACGGCTGCGCTAGCAGCAGCGGAAGAGCAGCGAACCGAACGCAATGAACATTAGTTTAAGAATTTATTATATAATGAAATTATTTTATAAAAATAAACAACAAACAATATTTTTGTCTTTTATTATATTTAAATAATAATAACATTTTTACACTGAGTTAAACAAAAAAGTAACAATTAATTACTAAATTCTTAAAAAAAATCTACATTTGCAAGCTTATCACTTTTACTAAAAAATTTGAACTGATACATATGATTATCAAAAAACCATTTTTGTAAGCAAATACAATTTTTAAGAGCACATTGATTTTTATGAATAAAACAGTTCAATTCACAAGTTTTATATTTTTCTTGTAAAGTTTTCAAATTTGGACAGCCCTTTTCTCCAAGATCTACAATATCACAATTTTCACATATTTTTTTAACCCATTTTTCTTTTTCACTTCCTTTTACGAAAATACTCTTATTTTGTAAATAAAACGGAATTAATCGTTTAAATTCTCTGTAGTCAATGAAGCCATCACTCCAAAGTATTCCTCTGTTTCTTTCTAACCAATTCACTTGCTTTTTCTCTTCCTTTGTTAACGTAGAGTACGCATAAGGTGGTTTTACAATAAACACTTGTGTCCAGTCAATAGTAGCTATGGCAAACTCTTTAACGATAAAATCATTTTTGGAATTTTTGAATCCTTGTACATCAACAAATATAGTTTGAGGTTTCATTATGATATTTTCCTTATAATATTGCTTAAAGGTCTGTACTCAAAAATGCAATCATTAAGTATAAGACAATAAGCTGAAGTTTTGTCAGGTATGTCTCGATCTGCTTCAATTTCTAGCCTCACGTCGACCGAACCCTTAAGAGATTCTTGTTGACGACAGCAATCAATAACAAACAAAGGCGCTATATCTTTAAATTCCTTTAAACTCAACAACGGTGCTGCTCGGCGTCCGTAATAAGACTGTTGAAATCTACAGTATTGTTCATATAATAAGGAAATTTTTTGGTCTGAGAAACTAACGTTCAAATTTTCATAAGGAAAGTACACAGAATTTAGAAATACTTTTACTTCTGTTAAACTGCAATGATCAAATACAGACATAGAGCTCTTTGCATTTTGTTTTCGATCAGTTTGCAAACCTACAATAATAAAACGAGGTTTTTCTATCTGAGAAGATGTCTTAATAGACCAAGTATGTTTTCTTGTTTTTGGAAGTAAAGGATATTCATATAAATCCCAATTTCTGAACGCTAAAGTTATAGCTCGATCTCTTTCTAAATTTTTTAGAAGACCAACCTTTTCACGGTCTGATACTTTGATGTGTGGTACTCGCCAAACAATTTTGTTTATAGTTATATCTTCTAGTACTTCTTTTTCACCTAGTATCAAAGCATTTAAGTTCGTATTACTTCTTAATAAAACTAATTCATGCTTGCAGTTCATAATTATTTTTCTATAATCTTCAGCAAAACCTAGAATTTTATCCAGTGGTATAGATACAGAAAATATGCCGTTGTTCTTTATAGAACTACCATTTAAAGACCAACCCCAAACATTTGCAGGTTTTGATTCACTCTCTGTCATTGACAAATATGATTTCATTGTCGTTGTAATACCAGCGTTTTTTATCTTATCTATTTCGATTCCATTTAATTCATAACGAATTTCTTGAAAAAGGAATAAAATAGGATTGTTAACAAAATTAGTCGTTTCTACATATGTTTTAGTTTCACTGTTGTAAATTTTCACCCTTCCTTCTAGGTATAAAGTACTAGCAGAAGGTAGGATGTATAAATCTTGTTGGTTAATAGGTATTCGAATTTCATCATTCTTGTTGAAACTTGTCACATACGGTTTGTAGGAATGCAATTCGAAGCTCTCTATGCTGTTATCAGACACTGGTGGCTCCAAAACGTTTAAAATACTCATTTTAACAGGCCTATTAATTTAAGGAATTCTTTATTTGCTTTAGTTAATTTTTTAATATTTTTGATGTGTGCTTGTTTTACAGTAGCAACTTTTATACTGGCACTTTTTTGAGATTTGTTTCCAGTTTTATTGAAGTCTATCATTCTTTCTCAGATGAAGGTACAGCTGTATTTCTTCTCCACGTAGATTTATAAGATTATTATTAGAGTCTAATAATCGAATATTTATTTCACTTATTGATTCTTGATTAACAGGAAAGTAGATCAAATTTTTTGGTATTTCCACTATTCGGTACCCCGGTGGCACATTGGGTACAAATTCGTATATGATGTGTCTTGGTATACCGTTTACAAATGAACCACTCACAATATCACATTCTATTCGTACAATGGTTGTAGACAAAATGCTTACTGGATAGCGAGACTCGTGTGTTATATTCGCTTTTAATACCTCCTTACCAAAACCAAATAAACTTGCGCATGAGTTTTCCCTTTCAAAATGAATGTCTTTCGAACATTGTAGCGTAACCTTTAGCGTATTATTATTTGTTGATAATTTTAGTGAACAGTTTTTTACATTCGTTCTTAAAAAATCACTGATATCTTGTAGCTCATATGAGCCTTCTGGTATCTCAAGAATTTCGTGATCATTATAATGAAATTTATTATTTTTGGTATCAATGTTCGGTATTGAATTAAAAGTAGAGAAGTATATCAATGCACACTCATATCCAGTATTAAGCTCCAGAGGAGGCGAATAATGTGTTGATAACACAGAATTTTGTCCTGTTATAGACAGAGTGAAACCCATGTTTGAAATGATAGTTTTCAATGTTAACATAAGCTTTTTATTTATGAATTTTCCAAAATTTTCTAAGAAAATGTATACATAAATGTCCACAATTAACAGTATCAAAACTTTGATACTGATCGTGATTATAACTAATCGTAACACCTTTCATATACTTTATTAATTCTAAAGGAGGTTTCAAATTGCCGAAACTGTCAAAATATTCACAATACTTGTTAATTTTCGCATAAGCTACCCAATGTGTGCCTTCATTATTAGAGTTATCTAAATTTAATATAGCACATTCTTTTTTTTTTGTTTTTCTTGGTAAAGTGTCTCTCATGTATACGCCTCTAAAATAAGGAATATCATAAGTATGATTTAGTATATCGATATTGGTCAGTGCGCGTTTGGGTAGCCGCTTTCTTAGTTTTTTGAAGTGTTATTTAAAAATAGCCCTGCACCATTTTTGTATGGTTTTATGTACAATCCTTTGCCATTGCCAATAGCAATTGCCTCCATCATTTTATTGTGTCGTTCAGATTCAATAAGATTTTTTTGTGCAGTTTTAGAATCATTTACTGCTTTTGCAATTCCTGCAGCTCCTCCAGCTAATGATCCTAATGCTGACAACCCAGCAAATATAGGAATTAAGGGTAATATGCCACCAGTTTTTGGAATCGAAATGATGCGTGGTAATTTGACATTCTTATTTTTCTTGAATATCTTCTTTGCTGCAGCAAAGGCGATTTGAATAGCTTTATTTTTATCTTTACATTTAAAGTTTTTTAGCTCCGATCGAATTTTACTAATAATGCTCTTAAAAGTACGAACACCTGATCCAGCTTTTAATTTTGCTTTCATTATATTTTTTATTAACCAAGAATCAATTTTTTCTCTTTTCCCTGCATCTTTAGCTCGAAGTCTCTTGTTTGCCATATTGATTAAATCCAAATCTGCTTTATGGCGTACGTTTATATCGTTATTAGTGTATGCAATATCGTGGTACATACAAGCTGTGTCTAATTTATTAATACCCCTGTCACCTCTTAACAAACGTTTCCGTAATTTAGTTCCTGGCCCACAAAACTGATAACCAGGTAAATGTAACTCGATTGGTAAATTATTTATAAGGTTATTAAGAAGACCTGCTCCACTCATTGATAGCAGTTTAATGATTAATTAATAAAGGACATCTCAATTTATACTTCATTGAACCAGATTTTTTATATCAACCCAACTATTTTCCTTCTCAGCAAGTCCTAACCACTTTACAAATATCTTGTCATTTTTCCTTTTAATAACTTTTTCTACAAGATAAATATCAGGATATTTCGTTTTCTGTAACTCATGTTCGTAAAATGACCCAAGAATTTTTTCTTTATGCATATCTTCAATTAGGTATGTAACAGGTCTGGTTTTATTAACTTTTATTATTTTAAATATTTCTGTTGACCAATTAGGCGTATAACCCTTAGCAAATTCAGTTTTGTACTTGCTGATGCGTACTTTATCACCAAATTTGTATTTATTACCTGATGTTTTACTATTATTTATCTTTGATTTATAAATGTTTTGTTTTACAATTTGTTCATTATTAATATTTACATCAAAAGGTTTATATTTTGTAGTGCGGTGAATACTGTTATTATAGCCCCACACAATAGATTTTAGATGCTTTCCCACCCATTGATATTTACCATGCAAACTAAAATGTTTGTAAAGTTTTGTCTTTAGTGTTCTTATTACTCTTTCTACAATAGCTGCTTTTTTTGTACTAAATGTCGAATAATGATTGATCTTGCATTGTTTCATTAAATTAAGAAACAGAGTATTATAAAATTCCTTTCCCAAATCCGTTTGTAAGTTTTTAGGACAACGACCAGACTCTGTTAAAATTTGTTTCATGGCTTTAACTGTTTCTTCCTTTGTTTTCGCTTTCACTGGTACTGTCCATATAAATTTGGAAAAAGTATCAATTACTACAAGTATATACTTAAAATTATTATTCTCTTCAGAATATTTTTGCATATCGATAAGGTCAGCTTGCCAGAGATCATCAATTCCTTTAACAATCGTTAACCGTCGTTTAAAATTTTTTCTGGCTGGCTTATGAAGTTCGTTAACTAGACAAAGCTTATTACTCATTTTTAGATAAGTTAACACGAATCTTGAACAATTGATTAATTTCAGGTTTTGTGTAGTAATTTGCAGCAGTAACTATATCAAGTTTTTGTTTGAATTGTTGTAAAGATGAGTCAACTATATTTTTTACAAATATATCTAGTTCCTTTTTAACACAAAATTCTTTTAAAGTTTGATGTAAATATTGTTTATTTACCGCTTCGTCGTCATATACTGGCGTCTGTAAGCCAAGCAGTCTGTTTTGTTTCAAATCATAATGTCCTGTGTCCGATTTTAATAATGCTTCGTTATATATGTCTAAATAATCTGGTAAACGTAAACGTTTATGCACATGGTGACCAAATTTATCAACGTTCATTTTTCATAAGTTCTGTGTAAGTAGTTGTTTCCTTTATGAAATTTGAATATCAACTAAAGTGCATTCTATTCGTTATTATATTTATTTACTTAATAATTTTTGCTTCCCGTAACTCTTCAATGATAGATATTATCTCATTATCGAGACCGGTGTTGCCGGCATCTCTTGAAGCGATCAATAGTTTTAATCTCTCTACTAATTCGTTCGGATCATCCCAATATATGAAGTCTGTATTTTCTAGAACTTTCTTTAGCTTTGGTAGACCTGTTCCTTGTGCTAAACTTTCAGTACTAGTTGTAGGGCATTTAGAAAATTTGAATAATGGTTTAACAATAAAGTTATATTTTATACCTTTATTACTCTTAATAGGTTTTTTTGGATCAAAATCTCTTCGGTGAGCATTTGTGTCCATTAATATTTGTTTATAATTTTGTTTATCACTTTCAGTTATCAATTTTAAATCCGGTGCATTTCGAGTCAACAGTTCCATTATTCCTGGGGTTTTCTTGTAAGATTTCCCACCAATGTCAATATGATCATCTCCATCATATACTCTTACATTGCCTATCATAAGCTTTCCTCGCTCTGAACGAAGTCCGAAAGTTATGTGATGTATAACATCAGAAGATAGAGACCACGATAATGTCTTTCTCGATGGACTTGATTCAGAATCAAGAGATTTAAAAGAAGCCATACTTGAGTCATTTTGATTCGTAGGCGTGCTAACCATAGTAGTTTCATCCTCTGAATCATCCTCAATTTCATAATCCTCACTGGACATATCATCATCATCAGCATTAACAGAAAAGTTACTGCTTTTTGGTGTCTTAGTTTCATTGGTTAATTTAGTTTCTATGCTCTGCTCATTTATTCTTTTTAAAGGTTCTGTTATGGGTTTAAATATAGATTCTAATACCTCATTACTGTTATTTTTCATGTCTTTCATAAGTTTTACTTTCTTTTTAATATTTGTTGCTGATTTTATTATCTGTTTTTTTATTTCTTTTTCCATTTTTTTATTGTCATCTGACCTACTTCGTTGTTAATATATTACTGACGATTATAACAATGCATCGCTTCATATAAATAATTCATTGATCAAAAACAATATAAGTATCAAAGTTCTTTCTATAACAACCATTATTTTTTTTACAGTCTTTATTAATTACTACGTAACTGAATGGATCTCTCCACACTTCAAAACACATATTTCTAAACTGAGACCAAGACATATCAGAACAGGCATGCTCATCATAAACATGTTTCAGATTGATATCATCCTGTTTGAATAAAATTATTAAGTTTGAATTATCTCTTATTAGTTGCTTAGGAATCTTAGAGTAAGTTTGATTTAAATAAAAGCAATCTATATTTTTATGTCTTCCCATCGCAAAAAAATCGCGAATATTATTTTGATTTTCACATGCAACATCGTCAAATATTATTATGGAGTTTGGTTTAGCTTCACTAGATGATATGACTTCATCATTTTCAAGATATTTGTTGAATGAAACTCCTGGCACCATATCAATCACCTTTTCTAAGAAAATGTATTTTGGTTGATACAAAGACTTAGAATATACGTATAGATTATTGTATCTTAACCCATTTTCATGTAACAAAAGTCCTATGATCAAATTAGTTTTTCCACAGTTAGAAGGACCACAAATTACACATCGTATTGTATTAGGTAATAATTTTCCATGTCGCGAAACATTTTTTTTTTCTACTGAACATATGGCATCAAGCTCTAACGTGTCATTCTGTTTTACAAATTTCATGATTGAATAGAATGTCAAATCAATAAAGTAGACCTTAACAGAGTGAGTCGATTTTCAAGCTACACTACATAATATACTAAAAATAACGTAATGTGTATGTGTGTGTGTGTGTGTGTGGGAGAGAGTTTTAGAAAACTTCTGGTGAGTATTCAACACGACTCGTTTACACTGATCACTTTCTACACCCGTTCCGTTCATAACGGAGTATGCACTCCGTTCATCTCGCCTCGCTATCGCTCCGCTCGTTTCACTACGCTTAGTGAACAATGATTCGAAAACAGTTTTAGAACACCCAATACTCCCCTACTATCATCATCATCATCATCATCATCATCATCATCATCATCATCATCATAATTCCAGGCAAAGGATGTCCACTGCTAGACATAAGCACATCTCAAACATGCTATTAACGTCGGGCAAAAATAATGAAGGTATCGTAATACATACCTATTTGAAATTATCGCGCAAAGACCCGTGAACAATCGTAATAATTCTATTTACGAGTTTTGAATACCTATGTAGAAGCTTCCCTGATACATAAAATAAGACATTCCTCGCAAGGTTGACTACTCTGGGGTAGAGCTTTTCGCAAGTCCGGTGAAGCTTGATTGGCCGTACCTTAAAAAAACATAACGAATCTATAAGGGTTCCGTTTTTTGCCATTTGGCTACGCAACCCTAAAAACTCGTAAGGACATACTGATTTAACTGTTCAAAAAATAAAATTACAAAATTACCAGAAACTATAAATTTATAATTTATCTGTGAGATGGCAAAAATGGAAGCTTAGCTTAGTTTACCAGAGATATCCGCGAAAATTGTAATTATTTCATTTATATATTTACAATTTTATTAAGACAGAGGTCGGTAACTCGAAAGCTGTTAAGTAACCAACATTTTATTCTTATATTTTTTTTACATTTAAACGAATATATAACTTGTTGTTCATCTTTACAGAATTCCTCCTTGCCCAATAGTACGCAAAATTTCATCGGATGAATTGCCCAAGTAAGTTTTGTCTCATTTCTTAGTATTCTTTGTGACATTATATTAGCCTTCATAATGCTTTCTTCTCATTACAATAGTTCCAGGTTCGAATCCCGGCGAACAAATATTACTTTGTGAGACTTTTCCCAGTTTGCTTAGGATTTTGTAGGCTGGAACACCTGATTGCCTGAAAAAAAGTTCATAGGCATCATAGGTGTCATGCACCAATAAATTAATCATATAAGCAGAATTTAAAATATAAAAAATATAAGAAATCGTACTTGTTTATTTACTAGTCGATGTTAAATTTTGTCTTGTGGCAACTAATTATCTTTTGAAACTCTAAATATTAATCCTTCTAAATATTAATGTTAAATTACTTTTACATATAGGCCGGGAGATGATGACAGAAATTTTTAGGTCATTTGTTACAGTATGGCGTTTTTACAGGGGTCTTAGTACGCAATGACAAAAAGGAAAATGATGGTCATAGCGCTGGTACAGGCGGCCCAACCGCGAAAAAAAAAATGCAGATTTTCGGCGGTATGGCGACCATTTGGAGCCGTCCGAAAAGTATGGCATGGTGATTGTCGTAAATGGCTGCACGAAGATGATCAAACTGTGCAAAAATTACCCTGGTACAAATGGTTGAATTTTTAATTTATTAACTAGTATGGCGGGCTGTAAGTCACACCGGAGAAGTATGGCATGACACTGTCGTCTAGTTATTTTTACGGGCTATCGGAAAATAATAAAATTTTTGTGGTAGGTACAAATCGTTTGACTTTCGTAATTTTTTCGACTAGTTCACTAACGCCCACGCGATTGGGCCGCCAGTACCAGCGCTATGACCATCATTTTTCTTTTTGTCATTGCGTACTAAGACCCCTGTAAAACCGCCATACTGTAACAAATGACCTAAAAATTTCTGTCATCATCTCCCGGCCTAATAGGTACTTATTTTGATATCAAAAATTGTACCAATACATGACCGGCTATCTTTAACCAATAGGAAGCGACTTCTTGATGCCAATTGACGAACGTTACTATGCCACGTTAAAAATGAAAAAAATAAAAATAAACGCATGATTCTTTTTGTGTGCTGTTCAACTTTACGAGTATGTGATTGGTCAATTAGTGGTAGGTACTTTACCCCCAGTAAAGTGTTATTTTCCCTCCACACTCCCCACCTCCGCTTGCTTTCTAATGTTGTTTGCCAATATTTATACCTAAGTTATTTTTTCAGACCTGTAAAGTATATACGCCGAGGCACATGTCCTGATACATGCAGGGGATACAACGAAAGAATGTAAGAACCAGTTTTTTATATGACTAGATCGATACTCAAATTCAAATTAATTCTATTAGTTTTTTAAAACAGTGAAATAGCTAGCTACGTTCAAACGTGGTTCAAACAGAGGTTATCTATCTCAAAAGAATTTTAGAAATTAAGTTCCTAATTTAAAGACGGATACACTGCTATCATAACACTAAATTAAAAAAATTAATAACCCCCGACACAAAACCGTTACTTGATCCTTCCAACAACTAGAAAAGAGTTGATAAAAGAGCTGATAATCTTCAAATAGCTGAATTTATTTTTTTGGATCATATCTAAGAACACTTTCGATTGTGACACCTTGCAAACAAAGAAAAACTAGATCAAAATCGGCGCATCTGTTTAGGAGCTACGATACCACAGACAGACAGACACACACGTCAAACTTATAACACCCCTATTTTCCGTCGGGGTTTAATGATTAAATTCCCATAAAACCAAAGGCGTCACCATTTTAGAAAATGCGTGTTTAAAAAAGAATGTTCCAGAATATTGAGATAGCTTTTTCCAATGAGCCTTCAGTATCAAATTGTATCAGGTCATCTAGTTCTAGACTATTAAATTAACTTAACATTTCACTTCACAGAGCATTGCCGTGTCCTCGAGAGACGTGCCCTAAGGAATGTAAGGGAATGTTGAAATATCAGGAGCCGATCTGCGAACCTCCGAGACCGAAAGTGTAAGAAAATGTGTCTTATCTCATCCGAAAGATTAAAACAAAGCATAAAATATTCACACACTCATATATCGGTTACGCACTACCGTCCGATTCCGTTCCGATCCTAGAAAGTCCATACTTTTTTTTTTCCGTCCGAGACAGTTTATATAACGTTTTGAAACGGGCGTGGTGGGTAAGCGCCCTTAGTGTAACGTCATAGTTTTAGATACAGACTCGACAAGCTTGCTAAAGACAGTCCTACAGGCTTACTACGTGAGATGCGACAGACTCGAGAAGCTATCAAACGTGACATAGTGACATTAGAGCCATAAATCTGTTATTTTATTACGTCGCGTTTGACAGCTTCTTGAGCGTTTCGAGAGATTTTTTTCTATTTAAACTCGAGCTTCTTGCGCTTTACGTAGTAAGCCTACAGCTAAGAACAGCTCAGATATTCTTAGTATGATGCCATAATTTTAGCTGCAGACTTCAGAAACGGACTAATTCAGAACTCATTGCTACAACCAATCCAACAAGGAACTAAATTAATATGAACACGGGCGCTGCACGTTGTATAGGGGACTATATTTTTTTAACTACCTATATTCTTTCTTGGTGACATTGTTGATCTGTAGGTTTGTACTGTACCAAGAGCGAATAACGTTGATTTTCCACCACATAAAATAGCGATATTAAAATTTTTCAGTCAAACAGTGAAGAAATACAAGAAACTTGAGTACAAGAAAAAGGTGAATAAGGGTGCGGTTTGTTGCATCGAACTACCGGAATGTATACCACAGGGTAAAAAAGGGGAGTACAACAAGAAGGCTTGTGACGAATTGGTTTGTCAAATAGAAGCGTTAAAGGCAGAAGACCAGAAAGAGAATGATGGAAATGCTGCGAGCCCTCCGGAAGAACGAAACTCCTGCGATGTTAACAATTGTAAAACCATATTGGGTCGAAACGTATCCAAATGGCGTAAGAAATAGAAAAACAAAGCTGAATTCAATTTACACAAGGAAAATCTGCATAGTAAAAAGAAATAAAACTTGTAAGTATTGTTTGTTTAGTATTAAGAGATCCTGATAACGATCGTTCTTCCGCTGTTGACGTCAGTTTCTTAGAAACCCTCACCACTCAATATCATCATCATCATCTCAGCCAAAAGACGTCCACTGCTGGACAAAGGCCTCCCCCAAGGATCTCCACAATGATCGGTCCCACTCTGCCCGCATCCAGCGACTTCCCGCGACCCTCATCATATCGTCGGTCCACCTCGTGGGGAGCCTGCCCACACTACGTCTTCCGACGCGCGGTCGTCATTCAAGAACCTTTCTCCACCTTTCCTTTCGCCACTCAATATATTTCTTTAAAAACAAAGAGTATTGAACCCTATAGAGACGTAATACACATGCAAATGTAAAGAAATAAATTCTGTCAACTAGCTGAGGTGCGGGGGGGGGGTTTGTCTCGGGGTTGTGATTGCTCCAAATGTCATGCAGCTTTCTAATAGTGACTTTCTATTGGTCGAAACTGACGGAAAACAAAAATATCTCAGTGACAAATCACTGAGGTGTCGATAGGATTGGCTCGCCTTATATTTGCTCGTCTCTATACTACCCATCCCTTTTTCTTTCTTTAGCTAAATCATATGTTTCATCATCATCATCATCATCATATGTTTTAAAATGAAAGCTTAGTTTTTCATTGTATCTACATCACTCCCAAAGAATCTGTCCAGTTGCGAATGTGCACTTGCTGCGGAGGGAAAAATTGGACTATGTAGCAAAACGTAATCTCCTTTTGTATGAAAGCTTACGGGTTCTTAATACTCGTAAAGATGATGGTTTTAGCCTAGGGAACAATGCAGGACTTTTGCCTGTTTCATTAGCGGTATTAATAGTCTTTGTGATCCAAACACCATAAATAAAGACAGAGAAAACTATTTGGTATTACGTGTAAAATGTAAAAGGCATTAGACCAGAAAGTTGTCGTTTTTAGTAATTTCTTGCTTAACGGAGTTTAACGTCTTCAGTACTGTACATCAATTTCATTTCGTCGTCTTTAATAATTTCTTGCATATCCGTGTAGTTTCATTTCTTGTCACAAGACCATTAAATTGAAATGCTTGTTAAAATCTATGGCATTCTATGGTCTCTTCTATGACGAATAAAAGAAAAAAAACGCCAATGTCAATTTCTCATATTTATTATTAAGTACCTAGTGAAAATAAATAAGATAAACATTAAATAAAAAATGTAAATTACAATGTAAACGGTTTAAAAAAATACTTAAACAACGTGGGGGGTAACCTTCTAGGTAAGATACTTGTGCCAGATAATACATCTATTCCCCGTGTAATAAGCATTTTTTTAAAACAAATAGATAAATTACTATAATTACTACATCTACTTATATGAACTACTATTTATAAATTAAATATTATTATGGTAATGGTAGAGCGTCAGTGGTCAAGTGGCTGGGACCGTTGACTTTTATTCAGAAATTCTCGGGTTCAAAACTCGACATGTACCAATGTGTTTTCGATTTTCGAATTCATATTATGTACGTTTATTCGATGCTCTTACGGTGAAGAAACATCGTGAGGAAACCTGCACACACCTGCGAAGTAATTCAAAGTTTGTGTGTGAAGTTTACCAACCCGCACTGGGCCAGCGTGTTCGACTAAGGCCTATTCACCCTGATATCAGGGTAGCCTCGAGCCCCTCGGTGGGGACATATACAGGGCGTCCCACGGCTATGCCACATGGAGGGAAAGTACCTTAAATATTGTAGATAGAACATTTTACTGAAAGGAAACATTATTTTATTTCTAAAAACTATTAAAACTGCATTCATACATTTTTTAATAATTACATGGTTGAACCGGGAATCGAACCCGCTATACGAGAAAAAAATATATCCTATAGTTTTATCATACCGATCGAAAGGCTTCATCATAAGAGTTATTTTTTGCTAAATAACATAGTGTCAGAAATAAAAGGAAGACTATGTATTTTAACATTTTTAACACAAAATTTATCAATTTTATCAAATGCGCAAAATGACCCCCACGCTGTTGAATACTTACAAATCACACTCTTTATTTCACTCCTTGTCGATTTTTTTAACTTGTTGTGGTGGATATTTAGAATAATACGTCTAAGGTCTGTCTGTAGCTCGTGGACACTCGTACCGGTTCTTGTGAACTAAATTTTTTAACATAATCCCATAAAAAAAATCCTAACGGGGCTAGATCTGGCGATCTAGGCCGGCCACCTCAAATGTTAAAATTCATAGTCTTTCTATTATTTCTGATACTATGTTATTTAGCAAAAAATAATTCTTATGATGAAGCCTTTCGATTGGTATGATAAAACTACAGGGTGATTTTTTTTTCTCGTGTAGCGGGTTCGATTCCCGGTTCAACCATGTAATTATTAAAGAATGTATGAATGCAGTTTTAATAGTTTTTAGAAATAAAATAATGTCTTCTTTCAGTAAAATGTTCTAACTACAATATTTAAGGTACTTTCCCTCCATGTGGCATAGCCGTGGGACGCCCTGTATAGGCTGTTAATGATATATGGAATGGTAAAAGTATGACGTAAAGCTTTTTAATAAGAGGCTGCTTTAAAACTAGAATATCCGGTGATTGTTGAAACATATCTAGTAGATTTTACGACAAACCTTTATATTATTTTAAGCATTAATTGTATATTTTTCAGTACAAGAACATTTTAAGTATATTCAAAGCAGTGATAATGGCGTATACATTATATGCTTTTATACATGACATCACACCGAGATACACGCTGTTCACTTTAAACAGATTTACAGTCCTCGCCTTCGACATGTTTGAGGGAGAATATTACTGGCAGGTGTGTTCCACTACCTAATCACAGGGATCTAAATGAGCGTGGCCTCGTACGCGCTATACAAGAGACTGCCAAACATGACCATGGTCTAAGAAAACAAGGTCTTCCATTCGGACCACGTGACTGACACAAGCCTATGTCATCTTGCGCTGTTCATCCTTGTCGAATGCGTGTTGTGGGCCGCAAACATATAGTTCGATTTGTGACCGATTCGCAAAGAAGAAGAATGCATGTTAATAGACAAGGACGAATAGCGCAAAATGACGTAGGCTTGTGTCGACACGTGGTCCGAATGGAAGACCTTGTCTCTGACACAAGCCTACGTCATCTTGCGCTGTTCATCCTTGTCGAATGCGTGTTAAAAGACAAGGATGAACAGCGCAAAATGACGTAGGCTTGTGTCGACACGTGGTCCGAATGGAAGACCTTGTTTTCTTAGAGCATGCGCGAGGCCTTAGTTGCTTTACAGGCCACGTTCATTTAGATCCTAGTAGTTCTGTAAAATGAAATGGGAAGAATCTCTACGTCGTAGACCTTCCGTAGACCTCTGCTACGGCGTAGCAGTTACGTAGCAGGAGCTACGAGATATAGTATCGCTTGGTTAATACACATCTTTTATGTATTTAAAAAATAATGACACCTCGCTCTAGTAAACAATAAGTTGTAGAAGACAGCAGTAGTAAGGAGATCGTAGTTATTAACAGAGCAGTGGCATTGTGACCAAGGTTGTCCTGTGAACATTACTATGAAGACGTACTAAATACCTACATTGAAATAATGTACGTGAAAAATATTTATTTCAAAGACAAAAAAAAATTTACATTTTGAAAACACCTTCGACCATCAAATTCAATAAACTGTTTTACGTCATAAAAATCGTCAAAATTTTCTTAAAGTTACCACAGAATAAATACCTCCCGAATAAGTTACTTTAAATAATAACTTTTTGTAAGTGGGAAGTCAAACCGGTCGTGGGCGAATTTGGGATTCTACTTAATTTGTGGGTTTATAGATATAATAAAAATAATAATCATTCTGTAAAATTAAAACGAGAGTCTTCCTCAAATTTACAGTTGTAGCGGCTTTCATAAATCCTTTTTTATCTTATCTCAAATTCACAGAAATTACAAAAAATATCCCAATTTTTTTATATAATTAAATGTATCTATTAATCACAACAAGTAAAAATGTAAATCAACTTTCAATCACGAAACAAAAGAAGGTCATGCCGTATTTTGAAGAAATTTTACATATTTTGAGAACCTGCTTTTGAGAGGGAAATAAATAAATATAACAAAAAATATCTCAATCTTTTAGTATAATTTAAATGTATCCATTAATCGCAGCTAGCTTTGGCAGCAAGTAAAAACGTAGATCAACTTTTGAATCACGAAACAAAAGAAGGTCAAATTAGCTACTACAGTGTGGATGAGACCTAAGCCTCTCTTTATCATTTTCTTGACATATTTGACATTATTTTACCATATATGATTGCTTATTACGCTTCAACATATCTGATGGCAAGGAAATAGACCGGCTCCCTGCCAACACCGGCTTACGTAGTAGCTACGGACCTCCCGATTGTATGAAATGTTCCATTGCTTTTATACGAACGTTCGGAAAAACTTTGATACCGCGTTTTAGAACTCGAACTTCTACAATTTATTACGTGTTGTGTAGATGTGATACAGTGAAAAAAATTATATAGACTTGTAGAGGAGATGAAACTTGACTAGTTTCAGTCATTTTCAGACGTAAAAAGTTTTTAAATAATAAGTTTAGCAACATTCGTAGTTTTCAGCATTCCTTATGGGAACTCTTCAAGCGTAAAAGAGATAGCATTATAGATCATGGCACACCTTCTTAGATACGTTTAATATTCTCTAGAGATGTCCATTATTTCAAATTTCTTCTCTCTCTTCAATGTATTGATTTTTAGAAAGACAGAGAGATGTATGCGAGTAAGAGATGAATGATGTTTTCTCGGCTTATTCCTCGTTTTTCAAGATGTTCTCTCTAGCAATGCAAATCTGAAACAGTATATTTATGTAATATTGCTAAAAATAATAAGATACTTCGAACAATATAAGCTTTTACCCTATTTTCGTTTAATTAAAAAGAAAGCAAAAAAACTAATACAACAACTTAAACTTTTTTCTTTTAAACAATAAATAAGTACTTAAAAAATTGAAGGTCACGCAATTTAATCTATATTAGTTACAGAATTGCTACGCTTTACGTCGTTAACAGCGCAAATGTCCCCACCGAGGGGCTCAGGCCTACCCTTCAATCAGGGTAATTAAGCCATTAGTCATCATACTAATATTATAAAGAGGAAAGATTGGTATTTTTGTGTGTGTGTGTGTGTGTTGTGTATGTTTGTAATGAATTAACTCAAAAACTAGTGAACCGATTTCAAAAATTCTTAACACATTAAAAAGTTACATTCACCCTGAGTAACATAGGCTAAAATGCCTCATTCCCAAGAGAAAAACTGTTGACGCGGGCGGCGCCGCGGCGGAAAACTAGTTGATTATATTAGGTCCTTACATATGAAATTGCCATTCAGTATCAAAAAAGTGAAACAAGTTTTTTTAAATGAAATTATTATTTAATCAATCGAAGTATGCGCCGTTGTTATCGATACACTTCCGCCATTTTATAGGCAGATCATTGATACCTTTGGAAAAAAAATCCTGGGAGCGAGAGTCTATGAACTGTTTGAAGGCGGTTTTGATTGCCTCATCAGATTTGAAATTTTTTCCTTGTAAAAAGTTATCCAAATTTTGAAAAAAGAGGTAATCGGTTGGGGCAAGATCTGGAGAGTATGGTGGGTGACGCAGATCTTGCCCCAACCGATTTCGAGAACGGCAATTTCATATGTAAGGACCTAATTATAAGCAACTTTCCAAAAACTTCTCTCGGGACTTACTCGATAGAACGAGTGAGTTGGCCCATTGCGCGTCGGTTTGTAGCGCCAAAAGCTTAGCGTGGCTTTTTCCACGCTTTTTCTCACCTTCCTAGGTGTACGCTTAAAATCATAGATGCAAAAATAATTCTACCTCTGTGTAAAATATTTACTACTCTATAGACAGTACACATCTATGGTCTTTACTGTAACGTACAAAAGAAAAATAACGCCAATGTCAGTTTATCAATATTTATTTATTTTATAGTGAACAAAATATGATATAAAAAATACATAAAAATGTATTAATATTTAACATAAAAGATTAAAAAAAACTGAAATTAGAAGGTGACCCCTTCTAAGAATGTAAAAAGCCCGTGTCAGATAAATTGCCTCTTATGTAGGTAGTATAAAGCTATTAGGTAAGTGATATTCAAAGCACTAACACATTATTTTTTTAATTTACGTATAATTGGGTGGTGTATTCGAGTTAGAGTTTCGGCAAGTGTATAATATACTTACAATACTCATATTATGTGTGTGCTAAGTCAGTATGTAAAGAATATAACTAAGATATTATATTCTATACTAGTAATTATATCATATAGATGAGTTATTTGTTTGTTTGCATTGAATTAGCCCTAGAAACTACTGAACCGATTTCAAAAATTACCTAAAATATTCTACAAAACAACATTTTGATGAAACTTGATACAAAGATAGAATACACCTTGGGAAAGAACAAAGGCTATCTTTAACCGAGGGAAAATTCCCCATTCCCACGGGAAAAACTGAATACGCGCGTGAAGCCGCGGCGGAAAGCTAGTATTTGATAAAAGGCTGCTATATTATAATAATATTTAGATTTTGCAAAACAAAGCGTAGGTCTTGTACAATTCTTATGTTTATTAATTGACGGCCCCCAGTTCGAATCCCGCCCAGGGCAAACATTCGTGTGATGAGCACTTGTCCTTGTGTCTGGATGTTGTATATTTATAGTTTATGTATGTATATCAGCTGTCTGACACCCATAATGTGCCCATAGTACAGGCTCTGGCTAGTTTGGGGTCAGATGGCCGTGTGTGAGATGTTTAATATTTCATTTAATTGTAATATTTCAGTACCTACAAGAAAATTTGAAGTTTATTCAGTAAATTTAAACCAGTGACAATGACTAAATTTGATTGGATACGTGCCATCACACCGAGATATACGCTGTTCAAATTCAGAAATATTAATATGGTTGCCTTCGATATGTTTGAAGGGGAATTATACTGGCAGGTAGGTAAAAAAAAGTAGGTAGTAGGTATATCGGCAAATAACTTAAATAAGGAAGAGCATAAAATATACTAATGAATCATTCGTGCGCACGCAATATAATTGTACCACGTGACATCTTGTGTTCCACTGAGCCGTTACAGTTGTGGTGGATCCAAATAAGTCCTCGAGCGCTGCTTGGTGCAAGAAACTGCCAAACATATAGTAAGCAACGCAAGGCCTTTACAGGCCACGTTCATTTAGATCCTTGTCGGTCTGTAAAGCGAAGTAGGAACAACCTCTACGGCGTAGACCTTCCGTAGACCATTGCTACGGTGTAGCAATTACGTAGCAGGAGCTACGAGATGTAGTATCACATGGTTATATAGTCCGTAGTGCATCTAAATGAGCGTGTTCTCGGGCGCTGCACGCTATACAAGAGACTGTCAAACGTAATATTAAGCAAGGCGTCAATTAATTTCGCCACAAGCTTTTTCCATTCAGACCTTTGTCGGTCTGTAAAGCGAAGTGAATTATGAATAAATATCAGATAAAAAGGATTTACCCCACAAGTTATAAAGAAGTTAATTTGGAGTCCCAAGGACCAAAATCATCAGCTAAAACAAATGTTTATACATATACAACTTCAACATCTAGGTACCTAAATGATAAAAAAAAAACATACTTATTAGGTAGTTGCCCTTTGTAAAAGAAGCAATTTTATTTTTTACCTATTATCAGCGTTTTGTCATCTTATTACATAAAAATATCCGTACACAATACGGTAAGTCCTTATTTAATTTTAAAACCCTTTTTTTTAGTAGTCTTTATAGAAAAATCATCAAAATAAGTGTTCGGAACTTTGCCATGACCAAATTCTCAACTTTTTCAAGTTTTATAGCTTGTAGATGTTGGGTATTTTCGCTTTTAATATTTTTCGTGATTTCATTTTTTTTTATACAAAATTAAATGTAGATCGCGGTCCGCTTTCGACTAATAATAAAAAAAATATTGACACACAATTCTTGTGTGACGCATATCTTTTTACACGCTTTATATTAGCTTCACTTGTAAGTAACTATGTTTGTAAGAAAATCATGGAATCTTAATTTGACCCACTTCCCGGTCTTCGATTAGGATGAAATTTTGCACACGCTCTGAGTTCTGATGACAATACATGACTACCTAAGAAACGTCATTACAAATCCAATATGGCGGCCTCCCCATCATATTTATGTAAAAAATCTTGGAATCTTAATTTGACCCACTTCCCGGTCTTCGATTAGGATGAAATTTTGCACATACATGACTAGCTAAGAAACGTCATTACAAATCCAATATGGCGGCCTCCCTAAGATGGCGAACTGGCTGTTTGAAATCCACCCCCATGATATGGGTATCAAATGAAAGAGTTTGCTGTCAGAAATACGAAAAAAACAGTCACGGGACTTAAATCCAATATGGCGGACGTCCAAGATGACGGACAGAAAGCGTGTTTTTTAGTTTTTTATACTATGTATTATTATTATATTGTAGGATTTTAATAACGTTGTTAACAATTTTCCCTAACTCTTAACTCACTAGCAGTGATCTACGGAAGGTGTAACTCTTTGGGTACACCTTCCGTAGATCACTGTTACGCCTATAGATCACGTAGCAGAGGCTACGAAATGTAGTATCACTATATCTAGACAGTCCGTAGCGAAACTAAATTATGGGGCGCGTCGTCGGTTCGGGCGCTGTTTGTAATATGAGACTGTCAAACATATAGTGACCAAGACGCAAGGGGTTAGGTCCGCCACAAGTTACGTTCATTGATCCTTGTCGGTTTGTAAAGCGAAATGGGAAGAATCTCTACGGCGTAGACCTTCCGTAGACTACTGCTACGGTTATCAGAACAGCTTGCAAACTGTCTCTAATGTTCTCATCTGCAGCTTAGATCATTCCGCGGGACAAACGTTAATGTTTTTGATTGTATTTAAATTTAAATGTAATTTAAATGTTTAAAAACATTTTCTATTATTGCTTCCACACCGAATGTTTAGATATGTAATTGTTTATAAACGTTTCTAAACACTGTCGTGGAAGCGCTTTAAGAAGCTGAGCTTCGATCCTAAATTTTATGAAATATTTAACAAAATAAACATATAGGGGTCTAAATAAATTAGCGAACAATATTTTAAGGGAGGAACCTATCAATAAAACTAAATAAGGTAGGTTCCTTCCTTAAAATATTGTGCGCTAACAAAATTACACAATTATAATACTAGCGACCCGCCCCGGCTCTGCACAGGAAAATGGTTATTGTGGGTTATCCTTAAGTATATTATGCATGTATTATACATATCAACCTTCCTCTTGAATCACTCTATACATTTAAAAAAACCGCATGAAAAATTCGTTGCGCAGTTTTAAAGATTTAAGCATACATAGGGACATAGGGACAGAGAAAGCGACTTTATTTTATACTATGTAGTGATTATATATTTCATTATTATCCTGTTTTCAGGGGTTAGCGAACTACGCGCTTTGGGTGCTTACCGGGCTGTTGATTTTACTTTTCCTTATCTACCTGTGGGCGATGTACATCAAGGCAATCTGCGTTGAGCCCCCCCCAAAAGACTTGAGGAGGAAAATTAAGGTCTGGAAATTTAATTATTAATTATTATTATACTAGCATTTGAGCTTCGGTGGCCATGGCTGCTGTCGTTCGTTCGGAAGTTACTTAGCATAGATTAAGGAAGAATTTTTTTTTGGTACGAAATATAAGGCGATCCTGTCAACACATAATATGTGATTTGATACTGATATATTTTTGTTTTCCGTCAGTTTCGACCAATAGAAAGTCACCAATAGAAAGCTGCATGACATTTGGAGCAATCACAACCCCTCAAGTTAGTTAGAGACCCCCACACTGGCGTCTTTCGAGCGTTGTCGTCGTGCGTCACGCATACAATAATCCGCGTCCGTCATTTGTTTCGCTCGCCTTTGTCTCTCTCTCTCTCTCTCTCCTTCACGATGTTTTTCGTATTAACGCGCTAGGCCGTAGTCCTTGCCCCCTCCCCCCCTAGACGCGTTGGTATACACTAAAGTGTCCTGACTTGCGGTGGCGTGTGGGCCGGGTCGTTGGGTTCCCTCTAATATGGTTGAGCCCGGCGATGGCTGACCCATGCGTCAAACCCGTGAACGTGGTGCTGCTTGGGGGGACTGGTCTGCTCTATTCGATTGCTGGTTATTTTATATAGTTTAGTTTTTTCTACTTTGACTGGTTGCCTTCCGCTAATTGCATATTTTCGTTTGCACTCTTTGTTATATATTAAACAAATTGTAAAAATTAATAAGTTTGTAAAATACCTATTTTGAAAAGATGCAACGCCTGTGGAGTTTCTTCCGGCGGGTTCTTCTCCACAGAAGACAGCCAATTGTGAACCCGCCTCGACGTCGAAAAGTGATTGTAAAATCTTACTTCGAATAAAACATATTTCATTTTCATTTTCATAGAGACCTCCGCTCCCCGCGCAAGTCTAGTGAAGCTTGATACGTCCATTTTGCGACATAAACGTAGGTCAATTCAATTTAAGAAACGAAAAACTGATTATAACAATCCCCCCACACTGACGTCTTTAAAGCGTCGTCGTCGCGCCAGCTTACACACTGCGGTAACACGACGCCAGCGCTCGCACAGTCATAGGCAGGAAAACGAGCGAAACAAAATAAAGTTGTGTTTGCAAAAAAACGCTGCGCTGGCGCGGCAACGGCGCTCGAAAAACGCTAATGGTGGGGGTCTTTAATATTGTGTTGCTTTTGTTACAGACCATTTTCAAATGGTTGTCTTATATATGCATAAAACTGTCATTTTTTGGGTTGATCTCTTGGCTGATGGGATATTCAAGCTGGTCCAAATTTAACAACCAACTCATTAAGTTTCCTATACTCAATACTGGTTGCACATTGCTTGAACAGGTAAAACTATATGGTTCAATTATTGAGCTCAATTCAGCCTTAGCCGCTAAAATCTCTAAATTTAAGTTGTTGGTCTCTTTCATTCATATGGGAATTGAAAAGGATGGGGAGATGAATTAATTTAATTTTGAATGAATGATATTTTAAATAAGCTGCCAAATTCAGCTTAATTTAGTCGGGATGTTTTTAAATTCCTGCTAAATTACGCGTAAAATCGATGTTTGACGTGTCTAAATGTAGGTTGGCAATCACCTGTCCCTTTTCGTTCTTAAGAACGTGAAAGAGACATACCTTAAATTTAGATATTTTAGCGGCCACGCAGAATTGAGCCCATTATCAACTTATTTTATGTTATTATAACTAGCTGCCTGCCCACGGCTACGCCCGCTTTGTTTTTCGATTTTTCCGTTTATTTTTTTTTTACTTATGGATGTTAGTTAGTACTTTTCATTGTTCATTCTTGTCGCAGTTAGATTTATTACCCAGCACAGTACAATACTTATTGAAAGAAGGTGAAACCGCTAATAAAGGCGCAACTGAACTAGCGGAGAAGCTAAAAAAACCCGAGCTTGTGGAGAAAATAGCTGAACCCTTTGAAATGTTGACTTCAAACTTTTCTGAGGGCTTACGTGATCCTGTGAAGGCCGCTACAAGGCCTCTCAGAGAAATTTGCGCACCTAGAAAGGTATTTCTTTACGTACCTACCTAATAAATAACTACATGAGGAATATGTCTGTTTTTTAACACGCTTTTATTAGCTTCACTTTTTAATATGTATGTAAGAAAATCTTGGAATCTTAATTTGACCCACTTCCCGGTCTTCGATTAGGATGAAATTTTGCACACGTTCTGATGACAATACATGAATAGCTAAGAAACGTCATTACAAAATATCCAATATGGCGGACGTCCAAAATGGCGGACAGGAAGCGTGTTTTTAGTTTTTAAACTATTACATTTTTTATGTTGAAATCAACATTCATAATCGAATATAAAATTATCTTTCAAAAATGCACATTATTTTACCAGTTATATAAAAGACGTCGTGTGGAAGGGCTTTTCTGTAGCCGTTATAATTTTATCAGAAAGATGACTACCGCTGTATAAAATTATCTCAGTCTGGAAGAACAGCAACCATGGTCTAAGAAAACAAGGTCTAACCATTACACCACGTGACTGACACAAACCTACGTCATCTTGCGCTGTTCATCCTTGTCGAATGCGTATTAATAGACATGGATGAACAGCGCAAAATGACGTAGGCTTGTGTCAGTCACGTGGTCTAACGGTTAGACCTTGTTTTCTTAGACCATGGCAGCAACTAAGTACAAACGTGCCGCTGCTGTCGCTTTGAATGTGTGCGTCCGCGCCGCGCGCCGTGTAGGCACGCGGTGTCACGCACACACTAGCATAAAATAAGGGGGAATAAGGGGGTGGCAGGGTGGCAGTATGGGCTAAATGCAAGCGTGTGCATTCAAACCGATGCGGCCAGATAGTATGGCGATAACTTTCTGTTCTTATTCTTCTCTGTATCTACTTCACCGGTTCTTTTCTTTATAAAACGTGTTTTATTAACATAATTATTATCATTTTTTCATCAGCTCTGAAGTGTTTCAAACCATTATGAAAAACTATTTTCGAACATTTTTTTTAGGAATTTACTAAAATTAAAGTCAAGAAACTGTTTGAAGTGTTTCTTGTTGGGACGTTGCTGTGCGTTTGGACGATATTATTGGGTTTTTTGATGTTGATATCATTCTCCTTCAGGTCTACTCTAATTATGACGATTATCTGTGTAAGTAATTTCTTAATATATAATATTATTATAAATCAGTTAGATTATAATTTGTTATCATAGACGTAGACATTATTTATTTGACAGAACACAAAACAATCCAACAAACAATAAGAAAAATAATAGAAAAACGTAAAAACAAACTCAGCTCATAGATAATAACACAAAATAAAATAAAAATAACCCCCGATACGAAACCGTTACTTGATCGTTACAACAACTAGAAAAGAGCTGATAATCTTCAAATGGCTGAAGATATTTTCTTGGATAATAGCTAAGAACACTCTCGATTGTGACACCTTGCAAACAAAAAAAACTAGATCAAAATCGGCACATCCATTTAGGAGCTAAGATGCCACAGACAGACAGACAGACACATCAAACTTATAACACCCCTCTTTTTTGTCGGGGGTTAAAAATAAAGACAATAAAAAAAACTTTAAAAAACAAAAAAAAAACGCGATATACATAAAATAAAACATTAAATACACGACCGACTAATGTTGTGCTGTAGTGCGACGTCAAACAGGGCATACTTTCGTCACATTATGGTATTACATAAAAATTATATGGCTGACATACGATGCCCTGATCCGGGCACTAGAAATATTGTACAGTCTTAATAAAAATAGTAATTGATGTATTTTAAAACAAGGATCATTAGTAATAATTAAGAAGGTCAAAATGTTACATCAGAGCTAGACCGGCCGCGCGGCCGCGAATATTCTAAAATTTTGCCTGAATAGAATTCTGATATAAAGTAACAATAACTTTTTTTTAAATATAATATTTTAATTTATTTAAACAAATTTTTTTCTAGATCTCTTATATCTTTCGGAATTTTATTGTAAATTATTTGTTTTTGGATACAGTTATTAGTGAGCGTCAGAACCGCTTGATAGGTGTCTGAATATTGACAAGATGTATTCTATAAAACCGTACCTAAATAGTTTTTGCTTTGTTTTCGAAACTATCCTGTATGATTTACTCTTTTGTAAAGATTGCAATTTAAGGTACTGTTTAGATACAGTTTATTGATACATGTTCCAGATTATGGTTCATACGCGTTTTCTAGATATGGTAATGTACAAGCCAACCATACATCAGAATGGCTTGAGTATGACGCTACCTATTTATTATGTGAATGCCTGAAGTACTGTTTATCTTTTCATAGGTACTATTCAGTACTATTTAGGTACGGTTATATAGCATACATCTCATCAATTTTCAAACACTTATCAAGCGGTCCTGACGCTCACAGTTATTAGAGACCCCCCACACTAATGTAATGTCTTTCGAGCTTTTTTTGAGCGTCGACGTCGTCGTGCGTCGCGCTTACAATCATAGGCAGCAAGGCGAGTGAAACAAAAGACGGACGCGGATTATAGCATGCGCGACGCACGTCGACGCTTGAAAGGCGCTAGTGTGGGGGGGTGTTAATCATACAATGTTTTTAGATTTTAGCTTTGATCACACTTATACTGTGGGGCCTGATGGCGAGTTTCATTATCGTGGCACATCTGTCAGTGACGGATTTCTGTTATAACCCAATCATTCCAACAACTATTTACATTAAGAAATCCAATCCTATGGTAAACAGCTCGGTAAGATCTTTTATACTGTTCCAATCAGTTTTTTTTTATTTTTTTTATTGACCTATGCTTGAGTCGCAAAGTACGGCGAATCAAGCTTCACCGGACTTTTTTTTATTTGAATCTTTTTTGTTTTTTTTCTGGTAACTTCCTTAGAGACGGCCTCGTAGCCTAGTTGGTAGTACGTCTGCCTACGAAGCACAAGGTCGCGGGTTCGAATCCCGCCCTGGGCAAACATTCGTGCGATGAGCACTTGTGTTTGCCTTGTGTCTGGATGTTGTATATTTATATATGTATGTATATCAGCTGTCTGACACGGACTGACACCCATAGTACAGGCTCTGCCTAGTTTGGGGTCAGATGGCCGTGTGTGAGATGTCCCACATACTCGTATTTATTTATTTAATTATTTATAGTACGGAGCTTCACAACAATCGATATAAGAAGCATAATAAAAAAAATCTTCACAAAAGTTTCAGCTTTAGTAAAAAAACCTGAGCAAATAAAGCCAGAAGGTCTACTCTCGAATGCCAAACTGACGCCACCTTCTTGGTTTCTTATTGGGCGGATATTCAGTAAACTAAATTAAATCGGCCATTTTGTCAACTCTTGGCGGGCAGATTTTCAAGAGCACCACCACTAAAATTGACTTTGGCATTGCATTGTATTGGGTAGAAATCGGGATCGATATTGATTTCCCTGCTCTCGGGCGCCACGTGTATATTTTTGCGTTGGCAACAATTTCCATACTAATATTAGTTCCTCAGATAGTGGTGATTATTTACCTGTTATAAATGTACTTTTACATGTTAAGAGCGTCGAATAAACGTAGATATGAATTTTAAAAATTAAAACACATTGATACGTGCCGAGGTTTGAACCAGCGAACTTCTGAATGGAAGTCAACTGCCCTAGCCACTTGGCCACCGATGCTTTGTTGATAACAATGTATATGTACGTATCTTTAGTTAATACGTTTTCTTCATAGTTCACTAATGTTTGTGCTACCTGTTTTGTGTGCCAATAAAGTTTCAGTTTTTTCTATTCCATTTTCTTTTTAAGTTTACGCTATTTTACTTGACCTGTAAAGGACGAAACCCACTAAAAAAGGATTTTGAACCACTTGGGGAAACGCTGAAAAACATGAAGGAGCCGATACAATCACTTCTAGAAATTTTTAAAGTCCGTGAGTATTGTCACAGAAGAAAATAATAGTACTAACCCGAGTACAAAAAGAACACTCCCCGCCCGCCCGAGCCCCCCACGCCCCGCACCCCACAGGCGCCACGGCACTCTGACAGAGGTGTTCAGGGGAAGCATTTCAGTGTTTGACTTGTACTTGATATTCAGTTGTTATTCAAAAAGCAGTAGGTTGTCAAAACGCGTTTGCTGTATGGAGTGTCCGACCTGTGGTATTGTGTAAAAGCAGAAAAAACAAAAAAGCTCTCAGAACTCTTTGACTAACTCCGATATGACGATCAGATTCAGAGGATTAGTTTGGTAGGTGTAGGTATTTACTAAACAGAATGTTTTATTTTAGCGGCCACGCAGAATTAAGCCCATTGTGACTCGTAGCTTTAGAGATTATTGCTAAAAGAATGTAAAGCCATAGACAATGAATGCATTTTATGAAGTTGAAAGGGTTATTATGCACTTGACATTACATTTTATGTTCCTAGAGAACTGCTACAACATAACATCTCCGCTTCAAAACCAGTTTGTCGCCGATTTCTAATCAGCATACTTGACTAGTTTTTTTATTAAGATTAATTTTCGACTTAATTTTTTAAGCCGTTTTGTCGAGATTCGGAGGATACGTTAAAAGAATGAACGAGATGGTAACGCAAAATTTAGAAGTCTCTACTGACATCATCAATTCCGTCTGCCCGAGTTCAGTGAAGGACTTCCAGAAACTGATCTCCCTTCCTTGTCGCTCAGTATTTTGGGTAAACATAAACACGTGTCACTTAATTAGTTATTAGATAACTAGCTTTACGCCTGGCGGCTCCGCCCTCTCGTGGGTATTAGGAATTCTCCCTTGGCAAAAGGTGCTTGGAAAAAAGCATGTGTTCTTTCCTAAGGGGCATATTACATTGTAAAAGATCTTTGACGCAAAGATTAGAAAGGGACGCAGTTATGCGCAAGAGTGAGCACGGTGTATTTGTATCTCATTCTAACGCATAACTGCGTCCTTTTCTAATCTTTGCGTCAAAGATCTTTGATCATATATCTTTTATAATGTAATACCCCCCTATATAAGGTCGATTCTACACATATTTGTGCCAAGTTTCAACAAAATCTGTTCGGTAGTTTCAGAGCCTATTCAATGCAAACAAACAATCAAATCTTTCCTCTTTATAATATTAGTAGTATTAATAAAATTTTGTAGTATACATGAAAAATTGCATTGAATATTATAGTATAATTTCGCGTGTTTAAGCCTCCGCACGTAGAGTTTGGCACATCAAAGTAGACAATCGATGAAATTGGAAAAGATTGTACTGGCAACAAAGTTACATAGAAAAAAAGTATCAAATACGATTATTTTTTTCAAAGGATGATGACCATTTTTATATGAGCCCCGTCCCCCCCTCCAACAGATCTTTTGTATGTGTTAATAGGTTCTTATGGATCTTTAGAAAGGCTCGTAACTAGTTTTAACTTCACGATCAATGGGATTTGAAAAAAAAGTATATAATTATTTTTTCAATAATTCGTCACCCACAAACATGTTATCAATAACTAACAATATCAAAGTCTCTTATTAGAATGTTAAGTATATAAATGCACTCTAAAAAATACTAAATGTTCACTAAAAAATGTCTATCTATGTAGCAGTACCATGTACTTACAGTTAAACAGTGAGATACATTTCAAATCTGTTGGTCGATGTTATTAGTTTTAGTTTTTTGGGGGGACGTTTTGACACATCATTCTTTGCCGCGTTTTTTCATTATCTACTTTCATGTGTGTGCCAAACTCTACCAAAGTGTTTTCGAATTCAAATGTATGTTAAGTTTATTCGACGCTTTGATGGTGAAGAATAACATCATGAGGAAGGTCGAAACTGCATACACCTGCGAAGTAATTCAAAGGTTGAGTGTGAAGTTGACCAACCCGCACTTTGCCGGCGTGGTCGACTAATGCCTGGTAACCCTGATTTCATGGTAGGCTCCGGCCCCTTGGCGGGGTCATGTCAAAAAAATGATAATAATAAAATATCTTTATTTCGTTTCAAATAGTATTAACTATAATCTAAGTCCGGGGCCACCTAGTAAGTATACAATGAAACTTGTGACATGATATATGAACTGTTAATATTGTAGTGCATAGTCATGTAATAGTTGGTATGCGGGTAGTCTTTATCGTTTGTTGCAACAAAGATTAAATTAAATTCATACTAATATTATAAAGAGGAAAGATTTGTATTTTTGTGTGTGTATGTTTGTAACGAATAAACTCAAAACTACTGTGCCGATTTCAAAAATTCTTTCACTATTAGAAAACTACTAATACTAATTATTGAATTGGCTCCGAAACTACTGAACCGAATATGGTGAAACTTGGCACAAAGATAGAATAGACCTTGGGAAAGAAAAAAGGCTAATATTTACTGCGGAAACATTCCTCATTCCCACGAAAAAAACGATTATTAACGCGGGCGGATCCGCGGCGGGAAGCTAGTTATATAAATTTCTGGTCGGTTATCATATCTATAAATCAAAACGTGCATGAACATCAGTCAGGTATAAAATATTACCATACCATTACGGCAGGACATAGGCCTTCCCCAAAGATCTCTACAACGATTAGTCCTGGGCTACCCGGCCCCGCATCCAGCGGCAAACCAAGACTTTCACCAGCAAAATACCTATCTATACACTAATTTGGTATGGTAGATTAGATACGAGTACTTAGACACAGAAGAAAATAATAGTAATAACCCGTACAGAAAGGTCACTCACCCTCCCGCGCCTAATTGAGTTCCCCGCCCGATATAGCGCCCCACGCCCCGCACCCCGCAGGCGCCGCGGGACTCCGCCGGTGGTGTTCGGGGGTGTTTTACATAGCGCCTAGCGCCATTGACTTGTGGTTGATATTCATTTGTTATTCAAAAAGAAGTAGCTTATTACAACGCGTTTTCTGTACGGAGTGACCGCCCAGTGACTTAGATCATAATTTTCCTTTGAAAGAACAAAGATCGAATTTCTAGAAAAATAATATGTTTAAAATATTTTTCCAGGCCCTGGCAACACTGTTCGTAGCGTCCACGGTAATCACTTTACTCCTCACAGGCTTCCTACTGATTGCTATGAAAATACGGACATATGCATTTAAATTCGTGCCTCCTAAGTAAGTTATATCTTCATTCATTTTATATAAGGTACGGGCGCCAAAGAAGGCCCACTTAAATTTTTAGATATTTTGTTTCCCAAATAAATATATTATAATTTCCATTATGTTTTTTCTTTACTTTACTTAACTGCAAGATTTTACAAGGATTTGTCCTTGTATATTTATTTGGGAAACAAAATATCAAAAAATTGAAGTGGGCCTTCTTTGGCGCCCGTAACCTTATATTATTATAGTTTGTTTCATATAAATCCGGACAAAAGCTCATTGACATCTTTCTTTTCTTCAAAATAATGTATCGCAAAAATGTCTGGCAAGGTCACACGCTCACCCCGCCTTCGACTACGGTATGCCAAATTACGTATTTTGCGATCATTTCCTATAGTTTTATCGTATCGTTTGAATAAATGTGTGCATTGTATGCAGGCGTCAATGACCCTTTGTCCGGATTAATATGAAATAAACCATAGCTGCTTATACAAAATTTTATTTTATATTAATTTATTTTTGCATGCAATTTAATTGTAATGGCGAAACATGTAAACAAAACTGTTATTAAAATATTTACTTCCATGTTCGATGATTTGTTTGTTTACTTTAACAATCCATGTTCTTATTTTACAGGCCACCACCACCCCCAGGGTAAGCAAAATTATTTACAATTTATAATATCAAAAAAACCAACGGAAGCGTTTTTAACCCCCGACGAAAGAGGGGTGTTATAAGTTTGACGTGTGTGTCTGTTCTGTCTGTCTGTCTGTGGCATCGTAGCTCCTAAACGGATGCGCCGATTTTGATCTAGTTTTTTTTTTGTTTGCAAGGTGCAACAATCGAGAGTGTTCTTAGCTATGATCCAAGAAAATATCTTCAGCCATTTGAAGATTATCAGCTCTTTTCTAGTTGTTGAAAGGATCATGTAACGGTTTTGTGTAGGGGTTATTAAATTTTTTAATTTAGTGTTATTTACTTGTTTATCTAAAGATTTTACCTTTTCTAAGCGAACATGCCAGTTCTATTCAAACTATTATCGCATAGCCTCTTTAGTGAGAGTCTTCGTTTGAGCAAAAGCTTATAACCTTAGAGTATAAATAGAAAAATTTCTGGGAGGGATAGAGTACGCCTATGCGAGTATGAACCGTAAGCACGGATATGAACAGTCCGAATATCTTCAGCGCGTTCGTTTAGTATCAAATGGTTATCGGAGCTAATTATTTTTCCCGGTGAATATAATAAATTTAATAGGAGAACATTTTTAAATGTGCAGTGATAAGTTACAAACATGACTCAAGGAACAAATCAAAAAAGAAAAATGTTATTGATTTCACCGCCCATACAAAATCTGCCAAAATTTGCTTACGCTTGACATAAAGGCAGCGGAGCGATGCGCGTGCTCTATGTATATTTATTCTCTAAGCTTATAACTTTATTTAATTTCTAAAAATGATTTGTAAAATCTGACTTCGAAACCTATTGATTTATAATTATTTGTTTTGATAAATGTGTTTGTTTATTCGCTTGTTCTATTTGGATAGTGGTTCACTTTTGTCCAACGAAATGATATCTTAAAAAATTTATAATCATACTAATATTATTAACAGGAAAGATTTGTATTTTTGTGTGTGTGTTTAGGTTTGTAATGAATAAACTCAAAAACTACTAAACCGATTTCAAAAATTCTTTCACCATTAAAAAGCTACATTCGCCCCGACTAACATGGGCTACCTTTTACTGCGGGAAAATGCCTCATTCCCGCGGGAAAAACCAAACCATAGTATCAAATAAAATAACCAAAACTGAATAGCGTTTTTTTACGTATTGGGGCAGCTAAAAGCGCTAAATTTAAACTTTTGTTATCCAGACCACATCAGCACCAGCGCCTTGACTAAATTTATCCTTTTATTCCGTAGTGACATCTGCCCTGACACCTGCCCAGGGCCGGATCAGCCCAAGGACGTTGGCCTGTATCACTTTCCCCCAGGGATCATACAGCCCGCCGCCATGGAATGCCCACCCAGCTGCAAGGCCTTCCCGAAGGCACTTAGGAAATTGACTCTTGGATTGAGCAAAGAGTAAGTTTTTTTTTTAAATTGACCTATGCTTGCGTCGAAAAAGTACAACCAATCAAGCTTCACCGGACTTGAAAGAGTAAGTGGTATTCTCTTCGTCTCTTCGTCTCCTACAAATATTATAAACGAGAAAGCTTGTGGGGATGGATGTATGGATCCATCTTATTTATTGGCCTATTTATTTATTTATTTTTGGTGTCAATAGAGAATATTTTGTATTGTATTGTATTGTATGGATGTTTGTTGCTTCTTCGCGTAAAAGCTACCGCCACGCCACAGAAAACATACTATCTTAACATCATTTTACTTTTACATAAGTCATTAATTGCTGAATGAACAGGTGTGGTCATTGCTGTGGTTTTTTTATTCAGGACGGAGAAGCGAGCAGAACTCTATGCGTGCGACGTTTCATGCGAGAAGATATATATAGATGAAACCGGTAAACCTATGTAAGAACCTTTAAATTTAAAAACATTCAGCGATAGAGCGTCGGTGGCCAAGTGGCTAGGCCCGTTGACTTCCATTCAGAAGCTCGCGGGTTCAAACCTCGGCACGTACCAATGTGTTTTCGATTTTCGAATTCATATGTATTTATTCAGTGAAGGAATAAACCTCCTTTTGCTGCGCCGTAGTCGGGTAAAAAACGTGAGGAATCCTGCACATAGCTGCGAAGTAATTAAAAGTTTTTAGTGTGAAGTTGACCGTTGAAAAAGCCGCATTCTGCTAGCGTGGTCTATGGCCCATTCACCTTGGTTTCAGGGTAGGCTCGAGCCCCTCAGTGGGGATTATTCAATTAGCGTCGATAAAATAGTGAACGCTAGTTTACTTATCGTGATAGATGTTGAAGTTACGAACAAGTAATTAATTAGACGCTCTTACGTACAATCTTTTTATGCCCACGCACGATATTTTTTTATTATATCTCAAGTATTTTAGGAATGCTTCGTTCGTACGAATAAATACATGGTTTGCTTTCACCTGGTCTGAAACTTTATGGGCATTAGACTTTTTAAATAGTATAATTTTGTTTTTTTTAATTATGTTTTTCCTTTGACATTATAATTATTTTTCTATCAAGAGTGAAATGCAAAGTGGAACTTTCCCGCCTCTCTGGGTGACATGGTCCTTACCTATAAATTAAGTCCCTTATAAATACATACTCTTCTATGGCAGACATACTACCAACTAGGCTATGTTAGTTAGTTAGTTTTATTTACCACTTAGCATATTATAGTGGAGCCTCTTAAGTAATTTCAGGTCTTTTTCTTATAATACTGTTCTTTGTCATACTGTGTTGTGATTGGTCTAATATTTGCTGTTTTATATTTTCAAGACCACCAGAATGCATAGTCGTCAGCCACAGAGCAGTGGAGACGGAAAATGCGTACATGTGCTCTGAAAGTGCTTCCAAAAAACTAAGAGACCAGATGGAGAAGGATGAAATGAAGAAGGGAAAGAAGAAGAAGAGATTAGCATTCAAGTGAGAGAAAAAGTGCACTAAAGACGCGTAAATAGAAAATAAATAATGTATGTCCCTACATACATTATTGTATGGTTTGAGGTCAAATGGCCGTGTGTGATATGTCCCCACACGGATTATTTTTTCAAAGATGACAGCCCTAAAGGTGTTAGTAGAGTGGCGCGATACGCGAGAGATGTTGCAACTTCGTCTTCTCAGCTTGCACCGTGCGATCTGAATTGCACTTTATTATAACGCAGCTATGGTTGTTATTTATTTGAATTATGTCGCCAAGTGAAGCTTCTGTATGAAGGGACTACTATTTGGTATTCTGTGACTGTACATAGACTCCGCTTTTAAACATTCTTCATGAAACTTTCCTGCGATATATTGCCGTCTAATACCTGTCTCTAGTAAGAGTGCGGACGATTACAAATTTATCTGCGCTTGATGTACTCCTTTTATATACATTGTGTTCTTAGAGCGGCAGCAAAAGCAACTTTGCAATACAGAGGTATACTTGCCGTTCGATCGTCTAATTTGATTCCGCAATGTTTGGAATGGGCACACTCTTGGCTGCAAATAAACTTGGTAATCGTGTGCACGTTAACTTGAAACAGTGATTAGGTTTAAGATGCTTTACGTCTCTTCAAAATGTAAATTTCGTTTCGTAAATTCATTAATTATTCAAAGTGACATTATTTATAAATTGTTTAGAGTTTTTCTGTTCTGTTTTCAGATCCAAAGTAAAGAAAAGTTACGTAACAGGAGCGGGTGACAATACAGCACAGAAGTAAGTATGGGTCAAAGGGTATTGAAAAGCACCCCCATGATATGGGTATCAAATGAAAGGGTTTGCTGTCAGGAATACGAAAAAAATAGTCATGTGACTTTTGTAATTTTTTGTTTTTTAAACTATTATAACTTATTTAATCACTATTTTAAAAATATTTTTAAATCTGATTTACGCATCAGAGTTCGTTCACCTCACACCGGTCTCGCAATCCCATATAATTCTAGTACGCATTATTTTTTCAGGAGTGAACCAAACAAAGAAGGCTACGCTCCCGCAGCCGGCGATGGTGCAAGAAAACGTACGAGGTACATGTTTTAAAAAATAGATAATGTGGGTAATTTTGTAATCTCTGTGTTTGTCTTGTAATATTTATGTATGTTTGTGTGTGGAATTGTTCCTTAAGAAACGAGTCTCACCAGGACGAGCCTCAGCACTTAGTGTCTCATCTAACGATGCTTGTCTTGTATGCAAATTTTCATTTTATGACGCTACAAATTTTGTAAAGTACGTTTAGCAAGTAAAGGACTTTGACTATGATCGACTACTAAAAAATCGTGTGTGTATAATATCTACCTACTCTCAATATTTGTTAAAGTATTATTTATAAAATGGAAGTCTTTAATTGGCTAATGTTTTGCTTGTATTATGTGTTTTCTATGTTTGTGGATTGTATGCTGTAGACTTCAGTATCACAACAAAATAAAATAAAAAATAAAATAAAATGTTGGGCTCGATCGGAGCGGTGCCAGAGTTGTTGCGGCAGAATGGCTTCTTCTTCTTCCTTTCCACTTTAGTGAAGCCTTCCTCATCAACCTGGTTCTTTCTAGAACCTGGCGACGACGTTTGCAAGCAGGACGACGATGCTTGCAAGCAGGATCGCTCTGACTCATCTTTCTTCCTCGATTGGGCTGCTTGTTTGGTGCGCTTTATAGTTAGCAAATATTCCTAACTAGTAATTTTGTTATACTTATCTTTTAGGCAAACAAGACGTATAAGTTTTAAACCAAAGACGAGTAAGAAAAAAGACATCCCTACAACTGATGCCGAGACAAAAGAGTACGTTTCTTAATATTTTTGTCTGTTATACATAATGCCAGGTCTTCTGTGGTTATTGTCTATTTCTCTCAAAACTTTAGAATTTTGCAGTTACCTATGTTTCCTCAAAATGTTTTCCCTTACTGTTAGAGCGTTAAATAGACATACAAATTCGAAAATATACTGAATCGTGTTCGGATGTGACTCCTGCCTCTTCTAAATGAGAAGGAATGATTCTATGCTAACCAATTCCTTCACGATGTTTTTCAGTATCAACGCGCTAGGCCGTGGTCCGAGGCTCCCTCGAGCCGCCCCTAGACGCGTTGGTATATGACTTTTTTTGGGGTAGTCTTCCACTCCCCCGCCAGTCCGGTGAAGCTTGATTTGTCGTACCTTTTCGACACAAGCATAGGTCAATTAATGAATGAAATTAATGCTACCCAATATACCACCGAGTTAAAAACCGAAACCGAAACCGAATAATGTGAAATGTGAACTTTATAAAAAATATATTTTTTTTGTTTTTTGTTTTTAGAGAAACTCCAGCAGCCCAATTAGAAGAAACTAGAGCTAGAAAAACTGGTTTTAGACGTACTCCAACTCCAAAACCGCCCCCGCCGCCGTAAGTATTTCTTACAATATTGAAACTGTGAATTTCTAAACAAGCTAAAATGGCCACCGACGCTCTTAATTCAGGTACTAAATACGTATATATTTTTTAGAGCAACGCCAGCAGCTGAAATAGATGAAACTGGTACTAGACCGCAAAAGCCTCCGTAAGTGTTTTATTTTTTATAATATCACTGAACACCATCACATCACAATAATAATAATTATTATAAACCCCTACAGTTTTGGTAATAATAGCGCCACACCTGCGGAGCGTACAGCGCGGAACGTACGGCGCGGAATGCCGTACGCCGTACGTTATTTTTTATAATATCACTGAACACTATGACATCACAATAATAATTATTATTATAAACCCCTACAGTTTTGGTAATACATAATATTTAGAGAAATGAGTTTTAAAATTAAAAAGATCATTAAATTCTAGTCCAATTTATAAATGATGACGATTCTTTTCTTATATTTTTTTTTATTTTAAGCCTAAACTGTCCCACTACTGGGCAAAGGCCTCTCTCTTTTTCTTCCACTGCTCCTTGTCATGAGCTACTTCTGGCCAGTCTTTTAAGTAGCTATCAATGATGACAATTAAATGAAATAAATTATGGCTGTTTTTATTTTTGATAAATACGAGTATGACATCAGAATTATCAGACTTCCTGACGAAAATCTTGCCCTGTTATAGCGTTAAATAAACGTAAAAATTCGAAAATATACTGAATCGTGTTCAGATATGACTCCTGCCTCTTCTAAACGAGAAGGAATAATTCTATGCTAACCAATATACCACCGACTTTTATATGCGAATGATGTGAAAATGTGAGTTTAATAAAAAAACTTGTATTTTTGTAATTTGTTTTAAGAGAAACACCAGCGACCCAATTAGATGAAACTAGAGCTAGAAAAACTGGTTTTAGACGATCTTCAGCTCCAAAACCGCCGCCGCCGCCGTAAGTATTTCTTACAATATTGAAACTGTGAATTTCTAAACAAGCTAAAATGGCCACCGACGCTCTTAATTCAGGTACTAAATACGTATATCTTTTTTAGAGAAACGCCAGCCGCTGAAATAGATGAAACTGGTACTAGACCACAAAAGCCTCCGTAAGTGTTTTATTTTTTATAATATCACTGAACACCATCACATCACAATAATAATAATTATTATAAACCCCTACAGTTTTGGTAATACATATTAATTAAGTGTAGCGCCACACCTGCGGAGCGTACAGCGCGGAACGTACGGCGCGGAAAGTTCGGCGCGAAATATTCCGTTGCTATGACAAACCAAACGAAGCGTCTTGTTCAGCACGCTACGCGACCGAAAATTACGCGGCGTGTGGAATCTGCCAAAAAGGACAGAAATCTGTCACAAATGGACGTTCAGTTACACGCGCTGAACTTTCGGTCGCGTAACGTTCCGCGTGATGTGTCGCTTGCTATGCGAAATACATTGAACGCGTTTTTGCTGAAGTAATCGCCCGACGGAAGGTTCGGCGCCACGCGGAACGTAACGTGACGTCGGCTGATGTGTCATAGGACATACAAAAAGCATTACGAGCGTATTCAGCGGAACTTTCGGCGCTGTACGCTCCGCAGGTGTGGCGCTACACTTAGAGAATTGAATTTTAAAATTAAAAAGATCAAAACTCTAGCTTAATTTATTAATAATGGATGACGATAAAAGTTAATTCTGGCTGTTTTTATTTTTGATAAATATAACGTCAGAATCATCTAGACTTCCTGACGAAAATCTTGCCCTACGCGTTAAATAAACGTACAAACTTAAAAATATACTGAAAAAACTTGTATGTTTTGTAATTGTTTTTAGAGAAACTCCAGCAGCCCAATTAGAAGAAACTAGAGCTAAAAAGACTAGTTTTAGACGTACTTCAGCTCCAAAACCGCCTCCGCCGTAAGTATTTCTTACAATATTGAAATTGTGAATTTCTAAACAAGATAAAATGGCCACCGACGCTCTTAATTCAGGTACTAAATATGTATATTATATTTTTTAGAGCAACGCCAGCCGCTGAAAAAAATGAAACTGCTACTAGACCACAAAAGCCTCCGTAAGTGTTTTATTTTTTACAATCGCATCACAATAATAATATTATATAAATCGGTAATCATTTTTGTGAATATAGAGCACTCATAGAGAAAGTTCATGCTCAGCTTACTTACATGATCGTTCAGGAATGACGAGGTTAAGAAGACAAATCAAAGTTACTGTATAAGCCGAGAAGTTGCAAAACTAAGAGGCACGGCAATAGTGGGACCCTCAATATAACCTATTAGAAATAACGAAAACCCTTTAAAAACTGCTAAAAGGGTGGTCCAGCCAATTTGTATAAAAAGTAAAAGAAATTTTCAGGAAATTTCTAGAAAATTTGTAGAGATTAATGGGTATTAGCGCCCGAGAGGATTTTCGCTAAGCCTTTCTGATCTACTTCGGCAGCTGGTCGCCATACGAAAATATTTCTGCTCCAACTGCCGTTAGTTCTACGCGCAATGTGTCCCGTCTATTTCCAATTAATCGGGTAAGCTTCTGGAAGCGGTTTGTCGCTGTGAAGATCTTTGGGCCTTTGTCTAGCAGCGTACGACTACAGGCTAAGATGATGACAATGATTAATAGCGGGCACATTGCTTGCAGAAAGTACGGCGCAAATATGGTTGAAGGTGGGGTTTTGGCGATAGGGTCACCCTGGTGAAGGTTGCAGCAGCGCCTGATCTATTTGGAGGCCATTAAAGTGGTCATGCACAGATCCTGATCCGTCTCCAATCCGAATTCAGTCTGAGGTAGCAGTTTTATTGTTAAAATTTGTACTCTCTGACCTGGCTACGCTACGCCCGCGTTGTTTTTCGACTTTGCCCGAAGGAATGAGTTATATTCCAGCGGTAAAAAGTAGCTTATGTCACTTTCTAATCCTCAATCTATCTCTGTGCAAAAAATCGGGTTGCGAATAAACTTACGCATTTATAATTAGTATGGATGAGAGGATGCGCACTGCGTGCGAATCCGTCATCTGAATTGTCTACGGTTTTCACACTATACAAATTACAATTTCGGATTCGGATCAGAGACGGATTGGTAGCAGTGCGTTACCGCTGTTATCCCTGGCCACAGCTCACGGCCTCACGAGCTGCGACGCGGCTAGCGATGAAAACAATCGTAGGCAATAGGGATGTTGACTGACTAATCCTTGATTATGAAATGTCAAAACAATATTTATAAATATAGTACTGATATAGTAAATTAAAAGGAATTCTAACTTATGTCGTCACAGGTTTGTGGTTTTGTTTTTCTACTCATTTCACTTTAATTTTCATTAATCATAAAATTGGCAAAAATCGCCCTCAAATGTTTTGTCTTGAAAGTGTACAATAGTTTATTGGAATACAGTCAACATCCCTTTGTATGAAGCATGACTCTGGCAGGCATGCCAAAAATTCTGGCGTAGCTAATGGCGAGCATCGCGCGATTTGTAATAGGTTCAAAAATAACGTAAAATGACATAAAATTTACGTAGGTACTTACTGGTAACTACTGGCAAGTCTCGCGCCGCAGTTGCGCAGGTCGCGCCGCCACCAGACAAGACAAAAGGGACGTAGTTATGCGCAAGAGTGGGCGCAGTGTATTTATATCTCATTCTTACGCATAACTGCATCCCTTTTGTCATTTGTCTTTTGACTCCCGTTAAATACCTGCCTAAGCTGTGAGCCAGGGGGTGAGGGGGGCGCGCGGCGACGGCGTCGACGGTGGGCAGTGGGCCTATTCGGCATCGCGGCTTGAGATTGGCATTACGCGAACACCGACGCGTCGCGGTTCGCTCCGCTCGTCGCTTCGCCATACGCACCGCTCGTCGCTTCGCCATACGCACCGCGCGTCGCTTCGCCATACGCACCGCGCGTCACCAGAGGTTGTGTTGTAACTAGGCCCTTAGAGCAATGAATTTTTCAACAAGCTAATATCAAGGTATAAATGTTAAAATTGTTTGATACAGGTGTATTCCCGAATGTGGCCAGGACAGTAAACACATAAGAAGCAAATTTTCTTTGAAAAAGGAAGATTCTTCAGTGTATGTACTAATTTTAGTTTCTTCTTCGGAAATATTGTAGTTCGAAATTGAGCAACATTTTGGCGTAATAATTCCTAATCTTTATAATTCTTAATCACCACGGGCCCTCCTTCATTTTTCATATGAAAATATCCTATACCTACCTACTTAGTCTTGTACACAATATAATAAATAGTACTTACTTGTAAAGGCTGACCAGAAATATAAAAAACCTGCGCTGAAGGGCGCCACGTGCATTATGTTTCATAGCAATATTTCCGTTGTAAAATTAGTTGCATTAAAACTCCGCAATATGGTGAGGTTTTTTTATTTTTGTGTTTGGGCTTTATTCATCATCTCAGCCGAAAGACGTCCACTGCTGCTGGGCTTTATTAGTAGAATAGAAATGAATGAAATTACATATATTTCCGACAACACCATAAAATAGAATAGAATTCAACATAATACCTACCTATACCTATTAAATATATTGCGAATATCTAAACACGGACATCTCGACATCTCTCTCACTCTCCCGCGCTAGGTGATGTCGAAACCATATTGTAACTCCAGTAGAAACATGGTCCAAGAAAACAAGGTCTTACAATTAGACCACGTGACTAACACAAGCCTACGTCATTTTGCGCTGTTCATCCTTGTCTATTACACGCATTCGAGAAGGATGAATAGGCAAAATGACGTAGAAATGACGTAGGCTCGTGTCAGTTATGTGGTCTAATTGTAAGACCTTGTTTTCTTGGACCATGAGTAGACATAAATATAAATTGTTTTTTTTAACGGACAATCCTTTTTTTCCAGAAGAGACGCAAATTGGGGTAATGATTGCAGAGACTGCCCATGCGCTTTGAAACGACGACCGCGCAAGAGCAGAAAAACAAGAGATTAGAATATTGTCTTCTGTGAGATTTATAGAATTAACTAATCGTCTATGTTGTGTCCTGTATTTTTCACTGTCTTTTACAAAAATGTTTTGTATTAGGTACCCGTTAATAGTCTCCTCCTTTGAATGCAAAAGTCGCGCTCTTGTCGGTAGGGTCTATTTACGTAATACTATAATTTTATTTTGAGCTTCGACGCTACATCTACCTATTTCTACCTTAATTTTGTTGATGATGTTCTTTATGACTGTCTCTCGTTGTCTTTTCTTTTAGATCCCTGTTCTTCGATGATAGGTAATGCATTTCATCCTCTGTGAGAGATCCCTGGTTTTTTCCATTCTTCAACAACATTTTCATCTTAAATACTTGTATTATTACTCTTCAAGCTGTGTCATTGTCCACGTTTAACTCACGTTACAGAAGCATCGTCTGCTGTCAGCGATCATCGTTGTTCCTCTCCATTCTTCAACCACACCACATCTTAAAAGCTTGCATCTTTCCCTTTCACTCTATGTCATTGCCCAAGTTTGACTTTCTTAGGACGGCAGCATTCCCATTCTGTCAGCGATGGTAGGTTTTTATCCACCTTCCTCTTTTCCGTTGGTTTTAATTATATACATCTTTGAAAGTCTTGCTCCTTTCTTAGTCACTCTGTGTCATTGTCCAATATATACTCCCGTGGTACAAAAGCATCCCCTTTGTCAGCGGTGATTGCTCTTTTTGTCCATTCTTCAACAACGCGACATCTTAAACGCTTGCATCTCTCTATTTCCACGTTACAGTACCGTAGAGTCGTTCCCGATTCGTGCCACGCGATTACGCCTTGTTGGAACAAATCAGAAATCCCAGATAGTTCAGGAACTCTTCTTCATTGGAAGTGGTTATACTGTACAGTTTTAAACCTTGTTCTATTGGATTTCAGTTACGTTATTGGGTAATTAGTACACTGGTTATGTTTTTGTTTGGTTCTACACAGTAATCTTTATGCTGAAATTGTTAAATTCATTTGTAACTTGTTATTATGAAAATTGTAACTATTATCATTTGTATTACAGTTTTTGATCTGAAACGTGGTGTTTTATTTTTCTTACGTTTTTCTTACGTTCTTAATTATAATAATTCTAGGAAACTTTTACTGGATAGCTAAAACAATTTTTTAATTTTAACCTGCAATCTTCTATAATAACCTACTAGAGCTTTATTTTTGTTTGAAGGTAATTGCATGCATTTTTTTTTCTTTTTTTTATGCTTGCTTGCTTATCGAATAGCTTTCAACTGGTTCTGATATTGGTTTGTATTCCCATGATCTAATAACGATTACATCTGTAGATAGTAGCCGGCACAACTTCGGCACCACCGGCAGTACCTTCTGAAGCAAGTTTTTTTTCTTTTCGGACCATCTGGTGATAGCCTGCAAATATTGTAACGTGAAAAGTGAGTGAAGAGAAATTGACTAGTCAGGTATTTATGGCGAGAGTGGAAGGAAGTGTTGGAAGGAGAAGACCAAGACGAACGTTCTACGATTAAATCGGGGACGTTTTGACAAAAGGTCGGGTCAAAAGTACTCTAAAGAATAAAGATATCGATTTTCCTTGCTCTTAGTGGGTATGTATCATCATCCTTGGTCACAAGACGAGTAATAGTGTTCTTTGGTCACAAGTGATTAGTCAACAGAGAGGTTGGAAAGCCACGCTTCCTTTTATTGGTCATAAACAACCAAGGATGTCTTGTGGTTAACCTATTTATAGAGTAAGTTTTTTTTTTACTTAATCTAACCCAACCTTTTCTACCGGGAAGGCCCGCGTTGCTCTAACTAAAGGGACCAACCAATCATAATCATAACCAAAGAGGTTGGAAAGCCGCACTTCGCTTAAATTCGTTATTCTGAGATCATAACCTTAGAGTTAAATAGAAAAATAAGATCATAACATTCATTCATTACACAGAAAATCATAATGGCAACACCATATACCTACCCTGCTAATAAAACTAGAATTCAGACCAGATACAATGTCAAAAAAAAATATGACGTTTCATTGACAAAAAAATATTTATACAAAAAATATTAAAATTAATAAAAAAATATTTATGTATGACCTCGCATAAATAAATCACTTATGGCTGTTTCTCCTTTCTGTCCTATTCGTCGTAGTTGCTTGGACGTTCGGGCAATTACGAATTCAATATGATTGAGTGTTTCAGAGGTTTACAATGGGGTCTCAACAACATTTCTCAAAGATATTTCCATCATACCACGTCAAGGTACACCGCATTCACCTTAAGAAAGTCATCCAACATACCGAATCTTAGAAGCAATTACTGGGAAGTAAGTGTACAACATCATAATCTGAAGTTATTTTTTTCCCCGACACGCGACGTTTGTGATATTATTCCTGTTTAATGCAGGCAGGCAAAATAACAAAAATTACAAAAAAAAATAAAAAAAATAACAATATTATCAAAATATTGGCCATATTTTTTACACACCCTGAACCCAAGAAAATGAACTGAATACGAATAAATTAGCACCAAAATTCACCAAATTCATAATAGGTTCTTCATTTCCTTATTTATTAATTCAGTCAGTCAGTCAGTACATGACATATCAGTCAGTATTATACATACATATATATTGTTAGATTGCTGGTGTAATAGTGTTAAATTAAATTACTTAAATTAAACAGTACACTCGCTGCCAAGCGAAGTCTGTTTGTCAAAAATCAAAACCTATATCCAGCAATGGACATGTTAGTCTTTCGGCTGATGATGATGGCGCGAAAAATCTTCGCCCTCGAACTAGAACGATTGGACAAAACATAACGTTAGCGAGTTTTCAAAACTAACAGCGCCATCTGTTGTGTCGTTGACGAAACATATTCATCGTACTATTACAAGGTTTTCAAGAAGGATAAAATAAAAACCTTTCATAAGTAGGAATAGAATAAAAGATTGATTAGAAAGAATATATTCTCGTGATAATAAGGTTAGGCATTCTTTCTTTATTCATGCATAATTCTTTCTTTACGTCATATCAGAAGTCATTTGGTTACGAATAGTTACGATTCGTAAGATTAAATAAGATTACCATTATGAAAAAGAAGGACTTATACTAACTTAAACAAATTAATCTGTCTACATTGTAAAATGTAAAAGTGCTAAATAAAATAATTTATAACATTAAATTTAAAAATTATAGCCCCCGCCACAAAACCGTTGCTTGATCCTTTCAACAACTAGAAAAGAGCTGATAATCTTCAAATGGCTGCAGATATTTCCTTGGATCATATAGTTAGAGAGCCCACGACCAAAATTTTTGTCTCATAGCAATACGGCCAAAACCGTATCACATCGATAGATACGATTATCCTGAACTCGAAAATACCAATATCAGACATTTTCCGCGTAGCGTTTGATCTGACCGAATTTTCAAAATTGTCAAAGAATTTTACCGAACTGCATCATAGCAATATGTCTGATTTGCAGACTGTAGTTGAATGATAGTTCTGAGATACCGAAAACATATTTTTCAGACGTTAGTGGTGTAGCGCAAACCCGTAAAATCACTTTAAAAAAATAAAAATGAGACAAAAAAAATGTCTCATAGCAATACGTCTGAAAATCTTTTTTATTAGTAAATTTTGGTTATTTGATGCGAACAAAACAATTTTCAGATGGAAATGTGAACGCATTAAAATTTGAGACCGTTTTGAAAATGTTAACAAATTTTACCGATCGGTATCATAGCAATATGTCTGAAAATTGTTGGACATGATAAAATAAGTTGTCCACATGTGCAAAAAATTTATATCAGACAAATTAAGTGTAGCACCTTCTCTATCAGACAACTTTTCGATACTCAGATATCATTTAAAAATCGTATTGAGGCATCTTGAATTCTCTGTTACAAACCAATGAATACGTTGCGACCCTGAATTTATTAGATGATAATTAACAAAGAATTTACCCGAAACCGTAACATTGAAGTTGAAAGACTGAAATAATCAAAAGAAATAATCAAAAGAAATAAGAAAAAGGATCCCTATTTACCCCATTTTACGGTATCTATGAAGGCTGTAAATTTAAAAAAACATTTAACAGAGGCATCGGCCAGGCAACTCCAAAATGTTATTTTCGTTTTTGGGAGTATATGCTACACTTAAAGTGTCTGAAAACAGGTTTTTGGTAATCCTGGCAGCAATACGAAAAGTTTAATTTTTTTTTTATCAGGTCGGCTAAATTTGTTGACATTTTCAAAAATGCGCTCAGGCTATATGCTACGCGCAAAATGTCTGAAAACAAACTTTTTCGTAATACAATTATAAAATCTATGTACATTTTCACTATCAGACGTATTGCTATAATACCTACTGCCTTTTTTTTTTGACACAGCAGAAATGGCCTCCCACGCAGTTGCTACACTTTCGACCGTTACTACATACCTAGTCGGGTTCAGAATCATACAATCTAACGATTTTATAGGGTTTTTGCCGTATTGCTATGAGACATGGTTTTGGTCGTGGGCTCTCGTACGCTAAGATCACTCTCGATTGTGACACCTTGCAAACAAAAAAAAGTAGATGAAAAACGGCGCATCTATTTAGGAGCTACGATGCCACAGACAGGCAGACAGACACACACACGTCAAACTTATAACACCCCTCTTTTTTGTTGGGAGTTAAAAAATAATCTGAAACAAATTTATACCATAGTATACCAATAACGGTTGCCTGGCAAATAAAGTTTACCTAGTGGAAATTGCTACTTTAGCAATAAGGCTGCCTTTTGGCTCTTCTGTTTTTCTGTATTATGTGTTGTATTACTGTATTTGGTGTCAATAAAGTGTATTTTTGTATTGTATTGTAATTTCTCTGTGCTTTAAAACCAGCCTGTGTTATTTCAGGGTCTGGCAAATAGTGGCATGCTGCATCTGATACCGATGTCTTTCAGCATAATGGGGATGTTTGTGTATTTGCTGGTGACCCTAGTGCGTCCAGGGCCACCGAAAGACACCGTGTGCAAAATTAAGGTTTGTTCATCATCATCAATCATATTAACTTTTTCTTTTTTATTTATTTTCAAATTACGTACATAGCTAATACTATTCGCCAAACTGATTAACAGTTTATTGGCGAAACAATGCATTCTTACAAATATCTACTAGCTGCTTACTTCTAAATTATGTTACATTGATATTTAATGTTAGAACATAGGCACAGAAATTGAAACATTAGCAATAAGGCCGCCCCATTGGCAGTAATCAACACCACTTATTTATTTAAGTTTACTTAGTAACAGGTACTTTAACTTATTTTTGAATATTTGCTTTGAATTACAAGCGTTTACATCAAAAGTGATATTATTATTATATTATATACTAGCTTCCCGCCGCGGCTCCGCCCGCGTTAATAGTTTTTCCCGTATTCTATCTTTGTGCCAACTCCCCTAATTTTAAATTTTTTCCCATGGGAAAGAGAAATTTTCCTGCGGTAAATCGTAGCCTATGTTCTTTTTCAAGGTCTATTCTATCTTTGTGCCAAGTTTTACCAAAATCGGTGGAGTAGTTTCGGAGCCCATTCATTTTTTTTCATCCAAGCGCATCTCTACAGTAAAATTAACTATTCCCAAATTTCAATTGATATTAACAAAATAGACATGAAGCCGATTCTAAAAGCAAATGACCCGAATATTGCTGCTGACCTTTTAGTGTCGAAACTAAAACACCTGATAGAATCGAACTCTAAACTAATAAAAACTCCAAACAGAAAGAAAATTATTAAGCCATGGATTACACCTGGACTGTTGCGATGCTTGAGACACAGAGATAGATTACATAATAAAACAAAAAAAAACCCAAATAATGAAATACTAGTTGTATCATTTAAACGCTATAGAAACTTTTGTAACTCTTTGATTAAAAAGGTTAAAGCTGAGTACGAAAAACACCAACTTAAACTTGCTAAATCTAACAATAAATTACTTTGGCAGACTATCAATACAATCACCAACAAGAAAACTCATAAAGATAGTCCAACGAGTTTACTAGCAAAAGATAACAAGTTAAACAAGGATATCAATTTTTATCCACTAAGTAAATTTGAATGTAAGAATAAAGTACTAAGTACATTATTATCATTCGACTACGACACTACAGAAAAGCTGCTTACACGTGATGGTTAAGTATCTATTATGTACCCATTAATAAAAATATATGGTTTATATATTACAATTATCTATTTATTTATACTAACACTACTAACTACAAACTATACGATATATATTATATTTTATATATAAACTAAATTTAAATATCTAAACAAAAATTGGTGTATGCATTCTTTCTTGTTTACGTGACAGTACTGAGAGGGGGGTGCTGGTGTCCTGAAATACAGACCCGTCTAGTTTAGGCACCAGTCTCCTACAAATTTCTTGTTCCTATTATTGTAAAAATTTTTGTTGTAAAAAAATTTGTTGGAGAAAATAAATATATTATTATTATTATTATTATTATTATTATTATTTATTAGGAATATTTTCGGTATTTTTTTTTACACCTTGGGTTACATTATTGAAGTTTTAGTAAGGATCCCTATTTTTTTGGAAAATAAAATATAGCCTATGTTACTCAGGATGAATGTAGCTTTCAAATGGTGAATGAATTTTTGAAATCGGCCCAGTAGTTTTTGAGTTTATTCGTTACAAACATACACACACAAAAATACAAATCTTTTCTCTTTATAATATTAGTGTAGATGTAGATAGATGTAGATTCGCTGCTCATATGTATCCCCTCGGTCCTCGAACCCCTCACTCGAGCCCTTAGTATTATCATCATCATCATTAACAAACCTCGCGAGAGAGTCGGTGGCCAAGTGACTAGGGCCGTTGACTTCCATTAAAAGTTCGCAGGTTCGAACCTCGGCACGTACATACCAATGTGTTTTCGATTTTAAAATTAATAATGTACGTTTATTCGACGCTCTTACGGTGAAGGAAAACATCGTGAGGAGACATGCACTCATCTGAGAAGTAATTCAAGGGTTTTTTGTGAAGTTAACTAACCCACACTGGGTTAGCATGGTTGACTAAGGCTGGTTCACCCTGACTCATGGTGAGTTCGAGCCCCTCTGTAGATATGGGATTTTAATGAATGATGAATTTGTTTGTTTGATGATTAAATAAAAGTAATTTTCAGGTCGCCTCAGTAGCGTTGGGCGCGTTCGCCCTACTATTCAGCTTTCTCTCATTCTACGGTCACGTGGGTATATCCCAAACGTGGAGGGCATCTATCCTCAACGATTTTGCAAGAGTACAACATCAGGATATCTGTGATTGGTGCTTTCGGGTAAGGAAATATAATCCAATAATATTCCTTAGTGATACTGACGCCATAAAATACATATACAGAAAGACAGAACGAAACAAACGAGTCAAAACGCAGATAATCTTTGAGTGTGAAAATTGTGCATAAAGATTGAGTGGGTTGGTGGCTATCTGAAATAGCTCATCTGCTGGGTGAAAAGCCTGTTAAAATACTTGCTGGACAAAAGTCTTGTGTAATACATGATACAACACGAAATTTTATTAGAAAAATCATTAAAAGAAAGGTAGAAGGAGAAAAAGAGGACGACCAGAAAGAACATTCATGGACCAAATTAGAGAAGGGATAGATGCAGTGAGTGTCGTATCAGGAGATCAAACAGAACACGGAAAATAGAATCGAATGGCGTAGACTCCACCGACAAGAGCACAGCTCTTAAATTTGATAAATATGATGATGATACAAAACAACATTTTCTTGTTTTTTACAGACCGAAAATCCCTTTTTTACGAATGTTGAGAATGCGCTGAAAGCACTGTTAGAAGGCGGGGAAACTACGATTACAAAGGTCAAAGAGGACCCGGAATATGTGAACTATACAGAAGGCCTAGACATCTTTACAAAACACTTTGAAGCTCTAAAAACTGTAGATCTGAACGAGACAGGCGTGCATTTAGAGGTCATCAAAGAATATCTGAAGCCCATTTGTGACAAAGGCATTGTGAGTCTAAATAATGAGGGTTATTTGACAGTTTGAAAATACACTAAATAAACCCGGCCCAGTTCGGTTTGTAATTAAACTACTAATTAAAAAAAACTCTCATTCTTTTTTAACAACTTCATAAAAGGGAAGTTCTTTATCGCGTTTTGCATTAAATGTGGCCCAATTCAATATAGTTATACAGGCGAGGATCAGGCGACGTTTTCTTCACAATGTTTTAGGTACCAACGTACCAGAATGTTCTGAGGAGCTGCTCCTAGACTCGTGACATATGACTGACTACTTTGGGGTAGAGCTTCCCGCAAGTTCGGTGGAGTTTGATAAGTCGATTTTGAGACACAAAGGCATATCTATTAAAGAAAATATTTTTAGATGATCTATGTCGGCTTTCACTATTTATTTCCCACCATTGCTTACACAGAAGCGATAGGTCTTGTACATTCTTCTCATTACTTCGCTACAGAAGTAATCATAGGCATAGGCAAGAGTTTTACTACATGGCCAAGGGAAATGCTAAAGTAAAATTTAAACACTCTTTCAGTCCATACCAATTGGCAAAAAGGATTTAGCGACCGTGGTGAGCGGAGTGATCCACAAGTATGTGCTGTGCGGGGTCCTCTTGTCTGTCTGGACCGTTGCGCTGAGCTTCCAGATCATGAGTGTCTATTGCACTCAATCCAACTTGTGGATACTGATCATTTGTGTAAGTACCTGCTTCCTTAATTATCGTGAGGGTTTCGAGGTTAGCTTACGTTTTAAACTTTGGTGTCGGAATTATTGAGCCGCCTTAGGTTTTAGGCTTTTTACATGGCTCCAGCAATTGTAGCAACGAATTCGAGTGGACGCAGTACAATAAATAAAATATAAATGTGAAGTTCTCTGTAAAAAGGTCTCTTCAATCAGAGAACGTCACAAATTTTCTTTATTGATACCAAAAATCATCAAACTATTAATATTTTTTACCAGATGCCGGCTTGGTCCGCGGTTTCGCTCGCGTTGTTTTTCGATTTTCTCATAGGTATGAGAAAATTTTCCTGAGGTCAAAATTTTTTTGTTCATTGCAAAAAATAAGGTCAATCCGTTGCATAATTTTCAGTGTTAAAGAAGGACAAACAAAGACACTTTCACCTTTATTATATTAGTATGGATTGACTCATACATGCATAGGTGTCCCCCTAGCACAACCATTCACGCGTGATAGTGATAGACATAATTTTATCGTGAGTATACTCTCATCCTGTGGGATAATATTTAAAAATGACAGGTTTCTTAAGGTATTTTGACAGTTACGTAAGGAATATACCTACAGTTGTCACAGTGGTCATACTACGGGGCAGGAGTTGGGTCTTGAGGTAATTTTCAGTACCTACCCTGCTCCTTACACATAAAATATTTTACAGCTTTTAAGCGGATTTACGTCAGTGGGGTGGTGGATCTTAGCGGGTTTATGGAACGTGCCGCTGGTAGGGCTTGCAGATGTCAACTTGAGGAGGAGTGATGCCATCCATTCCGTCTTAGCAAACCTAAGTGAACATATTACTAAAGACGTGAGTGTCATCTTCACATATAAATAATCTGTGGTGCTGTGACATGAATGAGGACACATGGCCATCTGACCCCAAACTAGACCGAGCTTTTGGGTGTCAGACAGCTGATATATATGTTATGTAAATATACAACTTTCAGACACAAAGCAAACACAAGTATTCACTACCATCATACGCTCTTTGTGAGGTGTGAGCTAATAAAGTCATTAACACCAGAATTTGAAGTCTTTCCAGTCATGGTTGTAGCTGTTGCAATCAGAAGGAAATGCTTAGGACAATGTCCTATCTGCTGGGATAGCACGAGGTTTCTTTCGCACATACTGCTGCATGTTTTGTCGTTTGTATAATGTAGGTACTCTAAGTATCTTATTGAGATTTCAATATGGCGGATTAAAAACATCCTTTTGCTTTTTGTGTATTCTGATTTCTGATGTAATCTTCTCTTTTTCTAGATGATAGCCGCGTTTTTAGAATGCACCGGCAACATAGAACAAGATCTTGTATCAGATCTTGTTCAAGTGTCGGTTCCTGTTGTAACCTTGTACGAAAATATAAACATGGCAATAGAATATGGGTATAACGGATTTCCACGTGAGTCCTTACTAATACTGCCGTCTTTTTGTTAGCGCTTTGGCGCATTTTGATGTTTGTTCTATTTTCATGTCTAAATAACTGAACAGATTTAGTAGTTTGGCATGGAGATAGTTTGTTACCCAGATTTTCACACAGGCATATATACCCTGGTTACTGAGTTACTGCATCAGCATACAACCAGCTGCGATACCGGATAAACACAGAATGCGTCAAGGACACTAAGATGAACAAATTTAAAAAAATGACTGTCGGGCGCCTTATCAGATGGTTCTCTCCATAAAATAAAAAATGCTTTAGTACGAATTATACATAAGTATTTCCTTCTTACATTAAGTTAACATGGTCTCTGACATCCGGAACACCGTGTCAGCCCTTTGTCGCCCTTTGACAAACGCCTCCCCCAGAACATTCCACAATTGTCTTTCCTCAGCCTTTATTTTCTATAGTGGTTCAACCATTTCTTCAGTTTCATCTTCTCAACTTTTTCATTGCCTCCCTTTTTCCATCAGGTGGATACCATATTATAAAAACCAAAGACTATTTGATTTTCGGCTACGAAATACGGTCACAACCAAACCATTTCCATTTTAATTTGTCTAATACCACATGTTCATGGAGTTCATAGTACCTACTTATGTCATCTTTAGACATATGTGACATCCATTCAAGGATAACATCCTTGCATCCTAATGGATGTAACACTAATGTGTTACACTCACCACACACAAAGTGTCAAATCTCGCCCGCACACCTTGAGGTAAAAATTACAGGTCATGTCAAGCAGTACTAATAGAAATATGTCAGAAACAGAGCTCACGCCACCCGTAGAGGGTCGCAAGCTTACCTATGAATGGCGGGAGTGATCGTTCTGTATTCTTCTAATATTCTGTGGTATAAGTCATCATTTCAGCCAGTTGACGTCCACTGCTGGACAAAGGCCTCCCCCAAAGATCTCCACAACGAACGGTCCCGCGCTGCCCGCATCCAGCAGCTTCCCGCGACCCTTACCAGATCGTCGGTCCACCTTATGGGGGGCCTGCCCATGCTACGTCTTCCGGCGCGTGGCCGCCATTCAAGAACTTTTTTTCCCCTTAGACTTTTCTAGTTAGACTATGTAATAGTTAAAATTAATAAATAAAGAATTGAATTGGTTTCTAAAAAGGTAGAGTCGCAATGTGCTCTTTTTTTTTGTTTTCAGTCACTTAATATTATCTGTCTTTCAGCCGCTTCAAAAATTGAATCACACCTGCAACCTATGAAAATAATGTTCAATTTAGTAGAGAAATTGTACTCACCATGTAAAAGGATCAATGAGATGTCAAAAGGGAATTGTTCTTACTATAAAAATGCCTTTGACCAATCTATTGGTCTGCCATTATGTACATACTTATATTGGGTAAGAAAAAAAATTAAAGGACATGCTCAGGCAATCCGTTAACAATTCATATATATCCTTACCGAAGGGTTCAAGTCTAACTTGAAATCTGGGTAAATAGGCCTTAGTCGACCACAACCCAACACCCAACCCGCACTGAGCCAGCGTGGTCGACTAAAGACTGCGGACAGAACCTTTAAATTACTTCAGAGGTGTATGCATGGTTTTTCATACACTTGTTAAATCACGCTAGTTCAAACCCTATCCGACTATAGCTCTAACTAAGATCACTAAGGGTAGGTTTAGTCCTGGGGGAACATAATATGCAAAGCAACCGGCAGCCCTGGCCTTCGCCTGCCGCAAAACAATACTTTAATAATTACAAAACCGATTGAAACCGGTTTCATTCCGTTCTTCATCAAAAACCGGGTAACCAGAATATTTTTGGTTTGTTTCATTAAGTTCCATCAATTATTATTGCCGGTTAATTGGGGAACGGAATTATGTCTGTTTTTCGAACGATATTAACAGGGATTTCAAAACCGGTTACGATCCCTGATTTTCCTTCAGCGTCGAATAAACGTACAGTAACTCACATGTAGCTGGGCATAGCGCCCGTGCCCCGTATTCCAGTAGGGGTGAATTTGGTAATGCGAATGTTCAATTGTATGTGCTGGCTTCTGTAAATATGAATTCGAAAACCGTAATCACATTGGTACGTGCCGAGGCTTGAACCTGCGACCTTCCGAATGGAAGTCAAAGGCTCTAGCCCCTTGACCACCAATGCTCTATACACGAAACACTAAAGATTGGTGTACTTTGCTAATGATGGTTTTAGTTAGGGCTTGCTGTGAGCTGTGAGCTTACTAAAACTTTGTTCATCCCATTAGGAAAAAGAGCATGGTCCTTAGACTTGTTTTCTTAAAACAAGGTCTTCCCATTAGACCACGTGACTGACTCGAGCTACGTCATTTCTACGTCATTTTGCCTATTCATCCTTGTCAAATGCGTGTAATAGACAAGGATGAACAGCGCAAAATGACGTAGGCTCGTGTCAGTCACGTGGTCTAACGGTTAGACCTTGTTTTCTTGGACCATGGAAAAAGAGCATGTATGTGTGTTGTATAATGTGTATGTATAAGTATCTATTTTAATTCCAGTCTTTGTTAGTGTCATATTGGACGTCTTGCCTTCTGGCCGTAGTGCTCGTGGCTTTCACGGTGATAGGGTTCAAGATCAGGAGCAGAACCTTCGAAATCTGCTACAAACTGAGTACCAGGTAAACATGATATAAGTAATTATCAGCTCATTTCATGAAATATGTGGGACATCTCACACACGGCCAAGGCCTCCCCCAAAGATTTCCACAATGATTGGTCCTGCTTGGCCCGCATCCAGAGGCCAGAGAATGGAATTCTCTCCCTCCATCTGTTTTTCCGGAATCGTATAACCTAGGTGTATTCAAGTCGAGAGTGAATAGGCATTTTCTGGGTAAGCGTGTTCCATCATCGGCCACGTCGTTACTTTCCACCAGGTGAGACTGTGGTCAAACGCAAACCCATAGCAACAAAAAAAAAAAAAAAAATCCAGAGGCTTTCAGATCATCGGTCCACCTTGAGGGTAAAGAGAATAATTTTATTTTCAAATTTCTTTTTACTATCCAAATAGGTCAAGCTTGAAGGGTATAAGGGTCTAGTCGAAAATGATGAAAAAATTTATAAATACTTCTTTACCTACAAATTCCAGGAAGGCTTTTAAAAATGTCTGTGGTAAACTATTTCTAATTTTAAGATAGGTAAGTTAGTATAGGTTTGTTGGCTCGAGCCCCTCGGTGGGGATATAATATGAGCTGTTAACAACAAGTCTTTTGTTCTCGGATTTATTGGTACATAATTATTTTATGTGTACCAAATTTTGACCAAAGTGGCATCCTTTGTCCGGCTGTGGACATCTTTCGGCTGATAATGAACTTCGTACATTATACTTCTTTATTTTTTATATAACATATATTGTAATTATTATTTAAAAATCTCTTTTGTTTCAGAACAATCGACGAGCCGTACGTAGTTTATAATTTATCGCTATCATTATTTCCCTTTTTTATACATAGTAATATATTACAAAATTGTATAGGTAGTGAATACAAAAACCTTATATTACGTAGAGCTTTGATCTGTGCTTTTATTTTTGATGCGTACTTTAATGTTTATTTTTTCCAACCATGGACTACTGTCTGACCCGTGATTAATCTTTCACATCGAAAATAGTTTTGTAAGCTTACTCCAAGCAAAAACCTTTTGTTATTATATTATTTTTATTGGACATTGTTAATAATTCATTATTTATTTATTAATCATTTTTGTTTATTTATTTAATACTAGCTTTCCGCCCGCGTTAACAGTTTTTCCCGCGCGAATGAAGCATTTTCCCGCGGTAAAAGGTAGCCTATTAGCCTATGTTACTTAGGGTGAAAGCTTTATCATGGTGAAAGAGTTTTTGAAATCTGTTCAATAGTTTCGGAGTCTATTCGATTCAAACAAACAAACCTTTCCTCTTTATAATATTAGTATAGATTTGTTATTTTATTTGTACACCATTGTCCCCACAGCCAACCGTGTTTGGACACTTGCCCCCGCCGCCCCATCCCCCCTCCAGATCCGATCCCGAAGCGGCAGATATGCCCCGACACCTGCCTGGGAGTCAAACCCAAGGATTGTGAGCCATCGCGGTAAGTAAAATATAATAATAATTAATAATATAAAAAATTAAAGGAGAATGGGTAAGAGCGTACCCAGACCCAAAGTTAATTGTAGCATTATAAAATATATCGGTCTTTATTGCCCGTATGGAGTACTTTAATATCATTGTTCTCAACTACAATCCTTATTTGGACATAGTTACGCAAAATGGAACCAACCCACACCAGGTAACTTTAGAGATATTTAAGTTTAAAGTAAAAATGAGTGAAGAAACCTTCATGACGAATATTTTTAAAAAATAAGTTTAGTGGATTATTAAATATCTTTGTTAGCATACGAAAGCCTGAAACTTTGTGACATAATGATTGATTAAGTATGTTTTTTTTGTTAAAAAGTCCCTGGTTCTTTTCTGCAAAAATCAATTTTTTGCACTTTTTTGGGGTTGGTTCTATTTTTCAATACAGGTATTCACTCAAAGTAGTAGAATAAGACCGAAACTACGTTGTTGACCTCCTTCTCGAAGTTAGATCTACCTAACTGAACTCTTTGTCCCAGGTAGACGTAATGGTCTACAACTTGGAGAGCAGAGTCTTCAACTTTTATTGGAGTGGGTAGGTACTGCTTGGGAGTTCGACATGACTTTTGTCTTCTCTATGTTCATCTTCAGACCCGCTTGTTAAGAAACTCTATTGAGATCATCGAGCATTATGCCAAGGTTACAGGCCAGAAGCTTAAGGACATCCTCCAGTGCAGCGGTGAACAGTTTCAGAAAAATAATGTCTCCCTGTCTCACAACTCGCTGCAGCTGGATTAATCTGGAGTTCTGATCCTGAACTGACATAGGGGCATTTTCGTACAAACACTTCAGCACCTCGATATAACCTGCCTGCCTACTAGCCTGTAGTCAATTTGGCACCTCTGAAGAGACTGCAGCATTGCCCAAATCTCAATCGAATCGAAGACTTTCTCATAGTCCACGAACGCTAAGCATATTGGCTGGTTATACTCTTCGGTCTTCTGTGTAACCTGCGGCAGCATGTGGATGTGGTCTATAGCCTTTTCGTAAACCTGCTTGTTCGGGAGGCTGGAAGTCGTCAATCATGCGCGCGAAACGATTCGTGATGACTCTCGAAAACAATTCGTAGGTATGACTCAGAAACGAGATGGGTTTGCAGTTCTTCAAAAGCTTTTTATCGCCTTTTTTAAAGAAGAGGACCACCACGCTTCTAAGCCACGCCTGCTCATCCTCGAAGGAACAACGCCGCAATTCTATCTAACTGTATATTTTATAAGGGCTTTCAAGACCGGTGTACCACCTGCCTTCAGAAGCTCAGCAGTTATTCCGTCATCACCCGGTGCCATATTGTTTTTTAACTGTTTGAGAGCCATCCTTATCTCGTACAGGCTGATGTCCGGGTCCGGGATGTCTTCGGTGTAGTGTCGGGTTAGCCTAGCTCTGGGATGAGTTGCAGCTTGGCTGACAGGTGTCCGTGTTGTCGTGTAGGTACAGCTGTCCATATATACCCTCCTGTAGCTCAGGCTTAGATGTCACGGGTCTACCGCCCGCAGTATTCAGCTTCGTCGGTTGACTTTGCCCCATGGACAGATCTCTTGCAAACACTTAGAGCCTTTGTTACGCTCTATGGCCTCCTTAATACGATCCGTATCAAAGTGGCCAACGTCACGAGTCAGACACTTTGAAATCTGTGACTGTCTATTGAGCCGCCGGTTGCAGGAAGCATCATCTGCGAACTGCAGAACCGTTTTCCGTCTTTCTTCCATGAGCCTGAGCGTGGAATCCGAAATCTTTTTGGTTCTGTTTGAGCGGCGGGTCTTAAAGAACTTGGACCCCGCTGTACGGACAACTTCCACGAACCTGTCACATTGTATTCGTCCACTCCCTCGTATTCTGCTAGCTAGGAATTCAAATTGGTTTTGCAGTTCGAGCTGGTAATGTACGGGGTTATGGATTTGGATTGGCAACGGACGGAGCGTAGACTTCATCAAACGAGATCTTTCAAATCTGACACTGATATTCAACGAGCCTCTAACCAGTCGGTGATCACTGCCAGTTTTTACTGCGTTGATCACAGAGACGTCACTGAATATCTGTCTCCTCGTTGACAAGATGAAGTCTATCTCTTTTGATCTTTCACAATTTACCCGCAAAGTATTTTTAATTTTTGAAGCGAGAATAGCATGGAAACCAGACAAGGAAGTTGTATTACCAAAAATTTACGCTTGCAAAGTCGCGGAGCAAACGCTAGTACAATATAAAACCAAAAATAGACCATATTTTGTTCAAATTTTGCTTTATTTATTAATGCAAATAAGAACCAAACCGCGCAGTGTGGTTTTTATCTGTTACACAACTATATTATAATGAACCATGTGGATTGGTTCTAGTTTGCGTAATAAAAATGGTGGAGTTTAGATGGTACCATGTTACATGGTTCTTTTTGTTTAATAAGTTCCATGTGAAAATTTGAACCATGTGGTTTGGTTCTAGTTTGCGTAATGAATAATATAAAAAATGCTAAAAACCAAGCTACATGGATCTTTTTGTCAGGCAGAATGTGGGGACATTTTATTTCTGACAGTTGGAGTCGTCAAACAGCCTGGATCTTCTTTGCATATATAAAACTGCTGTTTTTAAAACCATCTGTATGCTTAACTCAGTTTGACTAAAGTCGTGGGTTGGTTCCATTTTGCGTAACTATGTCCATTTTTAAAACGCACCCTGATTTAAATCAATGCGCATTAAGAATTCATGGAAAAAAAAAACAATGAAAATTCAGTTTTTCTAATGAACATATCTTTTTTCTCCAATTGAATTCAGACATTCTGTCTTGGGTATCAAACTACTCCATTAGGGCTACAAAACCCGACATATCTCATAATGCTACAGTAATTTTATTTTATTTTTGGGTACGGGGCCCATACAAAATTACCCATTATCCTTTGAACTGTTTATTTCTAAAATTACAAAAATCAAACACTAAACAAGACCTAAAACCTTAAATCAATAGGGTTATGCGTGGCCTCGTTTTGGATCTGTTGCTCACGCTGTTTCTTGTACTAAGCCCATGCCTGGTAGAGAATCTCTACTAGTGATAGCTACAGGCAATCGAAAAATATAATATATGTCGGAAGTAGGAGACAACTATGGACCAAGAAAACAAGGTCTAATAACCGTTATACCACGTGACTTGACACAAGCCTACGTCATCATGCTGATCATCCTTTTCTATTAACACGCATTCGACAAGGATGAACAGCATGATGACGTAGGCTTGTGTCAAGTCACGTGGTCTAACGGTTAGACCTTGTTTTCTTAGACCATGGAGACAACGTATGATGGTGGGTGGTAGCAATGCAAGTAAATAAAGGAAACCCACAAAGGGCTACACGCGGAAATAAGTTAAGCGTGGGCGTATGCTACAATAACTTTTCAGAATCATCGTACGCTATCTTTGTCAGGACTATATCAATTGTCGTCACAATTTGAACAGACTATACCAACTATATTGAATACCCTCTAATACTCGAGAACGTAAAATAAAAACTGTCATCGATGTTTACAATCGATTTAAACGAGCAAATTGCCTTCAATCTCCGACATTAGGTAGGTAGGTATATATTATTTTTGGTGATAAAAGAAGCGTTTATTTTGTTTCAGATATGCCCTGACTAACAAGAACACCCGCAAAGTGGTCACGTGTGGTCCAAACACTGACGCCCAAGTTGCTACATCTTCAGCGTAAGTAACATAAGGAGCTTGCAATTACTATAATATTATTATATTACGTAGGTACATATAAAAATGGGCTCCGCACGGGAAAATGGTTATTGTGGGTTATCCTTAAGTATATTATATGTATTATACATATAAACCTTCCTCTTGAATCCCTCTTTCTACTAAAAAAACCGCATCAAAATCCGTTGCGTAGTTTTAAAGATTTAAGCATACAAAGGGACATAGATGGGGACATAGGGACAGAGAAAGCGACTTTGTTTTATAATATCACTAAAAAATATACAATATTTAATACGTCCCACAAGCTTACGGCACAGAATACCAAATAGTAGTCCCTACTTACAGCTTTAATTTGTTTGTAGGGTTTCGTTCGGCCCATTTAGCTGAAAACTAGCGCTGAATTGCTATGTTTATCTTGTGAGCTTATTAAAAGTCTGCTCGCCCCGCTATGAAAAATAACATATGTTTAAGTATATACTGTTTCCCGTAGAGTTTGGTTACCTAAGTATTTTAACTATTTTTAACATATTAGGTCTAGAATCAAACTTATTTATAGTCACTCCAAAACTTTACTTTTTTCACGGCAGGAACCAGCGGGCTTCTCGTGTTAGAAGGAAGAAAAGTAGTCCATGCACTGATGAATGCAGGAAAACCGTAAGTAAAAAAAAAGATGGCGATGTTTTACTCATTATTTAAGATATGGCGACTAAAGAAGACGCCGTATGTTCCCGGTAGGTATTAGAATAGGATCATCCAGTGTTTTCCAATAGGGTGCGGTAGAAGGCGCCGAAGCGGCCGAGCACACGACAGGTTTCATGTTTTTCAGGATTTTCCGGTTTCATTTTTTTTTTCGTCCTGAATTCAGTACACACCAAGTGAGCTGTTCGGGAGAGGCGCGCCCTATATTATCATTTAAAGTAAAAAAAAGAACTAGCTTTTTCTTGGATTTAAGAATCTACTACGTCATTATTATTATCATCGCCATTTTCATTGGTATACTCTAACTGCTCTTGTAATTTAAAGATAATCCGTTATTATTGTTTCCCTACCATTTACTTGACACTAGCACAAAGCTAAACTTTGTTAAATTTACTTAAAAACATAGTAGGTATGTATATTTAATATTTATATAGTCAACTGAAATGTAAAATTTGCACACCTGCACGGCAGGTCTACACAGAACTCTGCACAGCAGACTGCACTATTATAATAACTTTTTACTGTATTCGGCGGGACTGTAATATTTCTAATAATATTTTAGTACTTTCAATAGGTTTGATTGAAATACTTACGAGTAGTTTATATTTTTATTATTTCAATGCCAGGGTTAATCGAAAACATGCTGAGAGAATCGATGAGTACAAAGACAGACAAGAGAGATAGGATAAGAGAGAAGAGTATAGCAGCCGATAGAAGAACAAACTACTTTTAGCTTGGATTGGAGCCTACAAGCGCGATACATTATTATATTACGTTTTGTAAAAAATATGTATCTTTTTGTAGACGTTATAGAAGTTTATAATCAATATTAATAAAATAAGTTGTCGTTATAATTTTTATTGCTGTAAAATTGCAGGTTGTGTAAAAGAATATAAAAATATGTAAAATAATAAATGGTATTTTCATATTATGTTATTTTTACGCACTGATGTTTTATTTATCATGAAGTTGTTATTTAAAAATATTTCAGTCATTTTTAACTAAATACAACTTAGCGACGCCATCTATTGACTTTAAGTATTACCACTACCATTTACTGCTGATGAAACGAGACCAAGTTAGATAGTATCGCTAGTTATGCTACTCCACGCTAGATGGCGCTAAATGTCCGAAATTTATAAAATGTTTCTCAGTATTATTTTCGTCATATTTTATGTTTTTCATCATTGAGAAGAATAAAAAATAGAAGATTGTAAAAAAAAAGGAAAGTTAACAATAAAAAGTGTTTCTTTCTATGTATAATTTTGGGATTATTATTTTTTACTTTCGTTAGTGTCTCCCCTCACTTTCCGACTCCGCTATCCCCTCGACCACCTGTTTCCGCTTCCGGTGCGGTACCGACTCGCGCGCAAGTGTACCGCGCAGCTGACGCGCAAATAAATAGTTGCGTGCGTGCACCCGTCAACACGGACAGTCACACCATACATACACCTTTTACACAGAGTGCTAAAACAGAGGCAACAACATGCAACAGTGCTGTAAGGGATATTGACTGTATTCAAAATAAATTATCTTACACTATGTTGAAAATAAAACATCTGAAATTCAGTGGCGTGCCTAGGGTCTAAGGACTGGGCAAGCCCAGATAATATAATGTCGTTTTTTTTACCTTATATCATCATGGCCTCTAAAAGGCAGTTCTTGTTGTGCTAAAAGACACACGATATCAAAAAGTGTTTGAAAAAAACGGAACGATTGTGATCCAATTATGCTCCGATATTTTATCGTATGACTGGCGACGAATGGAAGTTTCTTTACGTTATTTACCAAAATTACAAAATGAAATAACCGCGTTCATGAAATTACTCTTATGTAGGGGCGATTTTTGCCAATTTTATGATTTGTTATTGCAAATCAAATTAAAAAACGACAATACAAGCTTGTGACGTCATAAGCTAGTATTCCCTTTAATTTTTCATTATGAAATATTGTTTTTGATATTTTATAAAAAGAAGCTCTTTTCACTAGCCTGTCAACATCCGTATTGTGGCATGCGAAATCTTTTGATATAATGTACTTCAAATACATAAAATATTTGCTGCATAACGTCTTTTTTTAGCTAGGCCGTCACTTACGTCCTTAAATTGAATTATATATTTTTATTATATTTCCTTTAAGTACTCGTCAATCAGAAGTTGCTTCAACTACATCCTAAATGATCTTAGTAAATAAACATAGAATTACGTTGTAATAATTAAAAAATTTTTCGTGGGAGAAAACTAAATGTGCATTGCACGCACAACCCTCAATAGACAACGAAATGTTATATAAAAAAAATACATAGAGACGGGTTTGTAGCTGAAAAGCAATGTTGCAAGAAGTATGTAATCTAATCATGCATTTTTTAGAGGCAATGAATGTAGTTACCTACTAAGATACAATTTAAGCGGAACGGAAAATAGTCATTTTTGTTGAATTAGAATAAAGGAACCTACAAACTAGTTAATATATTATAGAACTTCCTTTTTTTTATTAATCATATATGCAGAAAATAATCGTTACACATTAAAAATATTTTTTAATAAATGTATCTAATCTTTTTTATTCCGTACACTTAGATATCTTTGCTCGTCACAAAAAAAGAACTAACTACACAATCGTTCGTTCCTTTAACATTCCAAATTTAAATTACGTGAACATTACCATACCCACATTATTTTCTTAATTCGCTTAGAAAAACCAGCCAGTCCGCCTAGTGCCAAGGCAAGCGGCTGTCGAAAAAAAGAAAACATATACCTACTCTACAAGTAGATACCTATACGTATACTAGGGCCGTACCAAAGTTACTGTTATCTTGCCATATCCTCTCTAGAAGCGCGCCCATAAAGTAACCAGTTTATTATCTCTAGTCTGAGGAACAACGGTACTCGGTTCTTGATGCGCGCGCATCTCCCCCCTTGCTGCTATTGTTACGAAGTCCCCATCAAGTACCGCATCTGAGGTGGAGAATATTTCCATCTCTGGCTTCAGGTTTGGAGCTAAATAACTTTCAAACCAAACAAAATTATAAAAAAATTTTTACACAGAAATACTCGAGAGAAAATTTAAGATTTTTCAGTAAAGATAATTTTTAGGTAAATCTAAAAATTCCGGAGATACGATACTCTCTCAAATAAATTCCTTATCTCTCTGGCGTGTATTTTAAATGCGCTACTTTATGGGCGTGCGCGTCCATCGTGAACCGGGTCGCAGTGTGCTGGAGGTGGGTCGGATAAACTCGGTACTTGTCGGGTCTCGGAGCAACCCTTCGTCTTATTCTCCGTCCTTGTCTTACTCGCCGGCCGACTGCGCTCCTCTAGGGAAAAGCTTGTCAGCCAGCAACAGCTAACTCAAAGATATTTTTTTAATTCAAACTTGTTTTTATTTACTTTTTTAGTAGGCTCAAGTTTTATTTTTATTTTAGACTGATGGTTACGCTCGACCTCTTTGGACGAGAAAACCAAAATTGATAAAAAAATATTCTCAGTACTTTTCCTCTTAATTACATAACCCGTTGTAAAAAAAAAAAGCTACGAAGCTACCGGTGCGTAGCACTAAAAGGGGTGTTATAAGTTTGACGTGTGTGTGGTCTGTCTGTCTGTCAGTCAGTGGCATCGTAGCTCCTAAACGGATGCGCCGATTTTGATCAATTTTTTTTTTTAGCAAGGTGTCACAATCAACAGTGTTCTTAGCTATATGATCCAAGAAAATATCTTCAGTCATTTGAATATTATCAGCTCTTTTCTAGTTGTTGAAAGGATCAAGTAACGGTTTTGTGTCGGAGGTTTTTTTTTTTTAATTTAGTGTTATTTCGTAGATGTCTAAATGCTACGAACATGCTAAGCATACTACGACTCGTAGCCAAATTACTACGCACGTAGTCTAACAGCACAAAATATGAGAAAAACTCGTAATAAACATACCAGTTGTTTATACCTAACATACAACATAGTGATAGTACTTACTTATGAAACTGAACAACTTTCCCTAAGTAACACTGCTAAGGGAGCAATATCCACCAGGCAACCGTTGTGTGAGAAAACCATCTGAACGTATAATAATGCATTGCGGGTTGGTCACATACAAATCATACATACCTACCTATGAAAATCGACTATTGCTATCAATAGGTACGTCAAATATGGAAGTTTCTTAAAAAAATCTAATTAGTCTGTCAGTTATAGATTAGGTACTAAAAAAAATCTACCTACGCTTTATTTTTGTCTGGCAAACGAAAAATGCCGACGATACAGCACTTTGAAATTTCCAGTGACGACACGCCGCCATAGCACTCTTCTCCTACATTTTGATGCGATATATCTTCGTCAAATTGAGAAAAAAAACGTGTTCAATTTTTTTCGGTGATAATAAGCAAAAAGATACACTTAGACATAGGACTGCTTGTATACTTAGCTGACTTTCCCGTTCACATGACGTCATCGAGTCTGACACTTAAATTAGACCATCGAGGATATTTTGCTGACTTTCCCGTTCGCATGACGTCATCGAGTCAGTACTTAGATTAGACCATCGACGATATTTTCCTGACTTTCCGTTTTTTTTTATTGACTTAATTATGCTTGTTTCGAAAAGGTAGGTACGACCAATCAAGCTCCACCGGTCTTGCGGGGAGCGGAAGGCTCTACACAAAAAACTCTAGCGTTGATACTGAAAAACATCGTGAAGGAGATGACGCCTGAGGGGCTCCGTCTCTGATTATCAATTTTGGTTTTGGCCGCGCCCCCGCCGGCGGGCACGGGCACTGTTTTTCCGTTCGCATGACGTTGTGGAGGCAAAGGGAAGAAATTCCTTGGGGCATGGTGGTGATGGTGAACCCGGGGACCGCGGTCCAACTGTACTTCGTTGGAACATGTATTTGTTCAATGAGTTGCAAAAACTCTGATAGCGCGTTTCAGGCCTCAGCTTCTAATTGGTCGCTCGTGTAATGACGCAGTACGTGGCGCGCCGCCACAACGTCATCGAATCAGGTCCGCAGATCTCCGGGCTGTATAGCTCGCCGCACGTGTGGCCAGGCGCTAAGCCGGCCCGCGCCGTGCCTACCTACTTATAGAGCGAACGTACTCCTGCCCACTTTGAAACCTCGCGCGGCCGGAAGAAGGACGCTACTTGCGCCACGCAAGATACTGCTCTATAGATAAATAAATAAATGACCTGGGGACACCTCACACACGGCTATCTGACTCCAAACTAGGCAGAGCCTATAGGCACAGTAAAACTAGTAAGTTATCTTCATACAAAACGTGCTGTTGTCGGTTTAAATGTGTGCGTCCGCGCCGCTTGCCGTGTAGGCACGCGCTGTCACGCACACACTAGCACAAAATAAGGTGAAATAAGGGGGCGGCAGATGCAAATGTGTGCGTGACGGCGCGTGCCTACACGGGGCGGCGCACTCACATTCAAACCGATACGGCCAGTCGCTAGTCGGTATGGAGATAACTTACTGTTCGGAGTCTTTACTGTGCTATAGGTGTCAGACAGTTGATATCTATACATACGTAAAATACCTACTTATACATACGACATCCAAACACAAGTGCTCATCACACGAATGTTTGCCCTGGGCGGGATTCGAACTCGCGACTCGTGGTTCGAAGGCAAACGTACTACCAACTAGACAACGGGGCCGTCTAGATAACTGGACACTGCTGGAAAGCCAATATCTTCTCTATTTTTTTTCAATATAAATAAATTTGGTTTACCTGCATTTACGCACGTAAGTCATCACGGGTACAAAGTGCATTTTTCGTGCGGTAACTTGAACTACAACTTTTGTTCTGGAAGTTTCCTGATTTCGCATTTTTTCATTTCTTTTCATACAAACTCTTAGAGCAACGCCGGCCTTCCGTACCGGAAGGCCCGCGTTGCTCTAAGTACAAACTAAACAATTGGGCGAGTCATTATGTAAAAAATATGCGATTTGGGAAAACTTCTAAAAAAAAAGTTTTACGGTTTCATGGGCCGAGATACCATCCGAAAGTTTGTGTATAATTTTACTCAAACATCCTCACAGAAAAAAATTTTTGTACAAAATTCAAAATTAAATAACTAACGTTTTTTAAAAAAACCAGTAGCCCCCTTGTCCGGCTAGAGCGACACACGTCTAGAAGCGGGAGCTTTTCCCGCTGGCGGGGAAACAAAAAGACAGGATTTATATTTTTTATTATTTTATTTATTCCTCTTAAATTTTTGCATATCGCCCGAGATCCGTTATATTGTTTTTATTTTTACGCAACGTTTGCTTGCGACGTTCCATTTTTGAAGTGCGAATTTGATCGATTTCGCGCCAAAACGTCACGTCAAGTTTTTTTATTTAAAACAGCCAGTATAACTGAGTTCTTTTGATAATCCATGTTCCATACATTAAATTTGGTTGTGCGACAAGAAAAATTGGGTTGCTTTAATTCTAATTATGTCGGTGGCCAAGTGGCTAGGCTGTTGACTTCCATTCGGAAGTTCGCAGGTTCAAGCCTCGGCACGTAGCAATGTGTTTTCGATTTTCGAATTCATATGTACACTTATTCGACGCTCTTACGGTGAAGGAAAACATCGTGAGAAAACCTGCACACACCTGCGTAGTAATTCAGAGGCTGTGTGTGAAGTTGACCAACCCGCACTGGGCCAGCGTGGTCGACTAAGGCCTATTCACCCTGATTTCAGGGTAGGCTCGAGCCCCTCGGTGGGGACATAATATGAGCTGTTAACAATTCTAATTACTGTGCATTTTACAGTTAGATACCTACATACCAAATCGTTTCGTTAGAAGACATAACATTATTGAGCTGAGCTGATGTTTGGCAAATGAATGTAGACAATGAAAAAACGCGGCAAATTTAAAAAGAAAACATCGTTGCAACCCCGATTCTATGGATTTACCTAATTTGATACTTTTTTTTGTATGTAACTTTGTTGCCAATATAATGTTTCCAATTTTATCGATTGCCTACATTTATTTGCCAAACACTAACCAATATACTTCTAACAAACCATGGTCCAAAAAAACAAAGTCTTGCAAATAGACCACGTGACTGACACGAGTCTACGTCATTTTGCCTATTCATCCTTGTTGAATGCGTGTAATAGACAAGGATGAACAGCGCAAAATGACGTAGGCTTGTGTCAGTCATGTGATCTATTTGCAAGACCTTGTTTTCTTGGACCATGTAACAAAACCCATTTTTTCTTGTAGTACAAGCAAGAATTTACTGTACGGAATATGGCATCCCCACCAAGGGGCTCTAGCTTACCCTGAACGGACAGGTGCACCAGATTTTTTGAATTACTTCGCAGGGGTGTGCAGCTCTTTTCCTTCAACGGTAGAGCGCGGAATAAACATCTTCGAAGATGTATTGAAACTAATTATTATATTAGGTACCTACTATTTATTATATTATTATTATATTACCTACTTGTCTTTTGTGTTGTTTATGTATCTATTTCTCTGTTATGTGTCTTTTGTTAATTCTGTGTGTTTGCTTGTGTAATTTGTATGTTCTCTCTCACTCTTTTTGATTTATGTTTGTGCTGCCTGTGTTTTGTGTGCCAATAAAGTTTTAATCTATCTATCTATCTATCTAACTATCTTTCTACCCCACGGCTCCGCCCGCTTTAACAGTTTTTCCCGCGGTTAAAGGTAGCCTATGTCACTTCCCAGAGTTGGCACAGAGATAGAATAGACCTTGCAGAAGTATATAGGCTAGCTTTTACCGCGGGAAAATACCTCATTCCCACTGGAAAAACTATTAACGCGGGCGGAGTCGCGGCGTAATCCTAATTTCTAACACCAGCAGCGTTACGACGCATACGACGTGGCTCGTATAACGACTGCATCCGTACGATAGTACCCGCGACAAACGGCTTTGTACGTGTCTTCCGAAGCACGAAATCATTTTTCAACAAATAATTGCGTATGGTTCCCATATATTTTTCTTCCATGTTTTATATGTGGAGTTTATTTTTAATTTGCTAATGGCAACACTGGCAGCCCCTTCCGGCGAAATAATTAATTAAAAAATAAAACGGTGCGTGGAATATAGAGGAGAGTAAACCTACATGTAACCAGTTTAAGCTGGACTGGGTTTTCTAGTAAAATGGTTGGAATTGTGTATCAGTTTATATTGGTTATGTGGGCAATGCTTTCGCCTAGTGTTTTACCTAGGGGCTTGGTAAACAGTATATTTGAACAGTCCCAGGATTGGGCTTGTACCTAGGATAAATAAGGCCCAGCCTAGGGCCTAGTTACAGAATGGGGCCCCAGTAGGGCCTTACATTATTTTGGAGTAAATTGTAAGGAAGCGTTTTTTGACTAAAATATGACAAAGTAAGTAATTTAATTACTACTATTGATCACTCAAATTATTGTGAAAAAGCTTACCCCTTGAATAGGTGTCGCCTTAATCCCCACTATTCCCCACGATTAGGATGAGGAGGGTGGGGTTAAAATATTTAGTAAAATCATTTAATTAAGTTATTATTATCTATCCAAATAAAATTACACGTGATTCTCAAAAAGACACGGATTAAGTTTTCAATAACACTAAATTAAAAATTTTAATAACCCCCGACACAAAACCGTTACTTGATCCTTTCAACAACTAGAAAAGAGCTGATAATCTTCAAACGGCTGAAGATATTTTCTTAGATCATAGCTAAGAACACTCTCGATTGTGACACCTTGCAAACAAAAAAACTAGATCAAAATCGGCGCATCCGTTTAGGAGCTACGATGCCACAGACAGACAGACACACACATCAAACTTATAACACCCCTGTTTTTCGTCGGGGGTTAAAAAGACATAGATTAAAAAATATTGGTCAAGTGACTAAGTATGAAAAATTTCAATTCTGGTTTTCAAATTGAAGTTACCACTTCAGTACTAAACACGTAGGAGCGAAGCACGGAAGCGCGACACCACCGCATCGCGAATAACTATAGTTCGACACCACATAAGGTCGAATATTTGAAATGCGACACAAGGTCGAATCACGGAAGTGCGACACAATATAATTGATTTATTGATTTACTACAAGCTTTTATTGAGACAAAAACAAATTCGTCTTGGCGAATTTGAAGTCGGCCACTGGCTACTACATGTAAATAAATAAATAAATAAATAACTACTAAATAATGACAAAATAGTACCAGGGTACCAGAGGCTATGTAGCGTTATATTATGGTTAGACCGTTGAAATAAAATAGAAAACATTCTGGGAATTATTCTCTAAGAGCTAGACGAAGAGTCCTCGAGTTCGTGGTTTCAAACGCCTGAGGCTCACACAATACAGCCCTAGGTAGGTTGAATACATTAGTAGGGTGATTGTGTAATCGCCCCCAAAAACAGGGGCATTCTAAAGGACTAGCCTTGTCTATAATGTTTCGATTTTGAACTCTTTTTCGGTTCAGTTTCAGTTTGAATCGCCTTACAATGTGTTTAGCTTTCTGCTACGGTCGTAGCATTGTGCTACGCTACGACGTAGCAGCTAAAATTCTTTTTTATTACTAAAAAACGTATTTATTGTTCTGTTTTTAATCACATGAGTTGTTTATAATACTTGTCACTGGACAAAGAAGATATAAAGAGTCAAAAACCTGACGCATCACCTAGGGAAATAATTCTCTCTGACAAGTTATCATACGAAAGTGCAGATTATAGCATCTTTTACTACCAGAATATAACACGTTACCTCGGGAAAATTAAATACAAACGCAGTTGTAGTCACGTATATTTTGGAAATCTTTGTGATGAGTAGGGGTACTAAATAAAAAAAAGTTGTCTTTTTAGCATTTTTTGACTAGCCCTATCTATCTATATATTTATTACAAAATTATACTATTTCTCTCAGCAGTGACATATATTACATCTTTTTTTACTACTACATTACATACATACATACATAATATACAGGGTGTAAGTAAGGCGGCTCAGCAAATGCTGAAAGGATGCTCAGTCAACGGTTCTGAGCAAATTTCCCAAAGAAAATTTTCTCGGAAACGAAACAAAATTCGACACTATCATTTTCCATTTAAAATAGTTCTTTTAATCGGAAATTCTGTATGTAGGTTTTTCTTGTGTGCTGTAGGTACAGATGTTTTGTCTCATGAGTGCAGGCGAAGTCATTCTTGTGTGTGTGTTGTGTGTACACAACTACACATTGTGTTTGTGAGCGTGCGAATGAAGTTGACCACTATTGACCAGTGGCAAAGACCATCTAGTATACCTTTTGCTAGTGGTGTTTTAATTTACCCCGCAAAAGCTTCGAGCATGAAAACAAAGGGTCTGAATATTTGCGTAAAATATATATAGGCATAGTGTATGTATGTATAGTACATGAGGGTGGCTGCGTAGGTCGAATAAATTAGTTTGCAGTGCGTTGCGTTGTATGCCGCGAGCGTTTTAGCCTGTAGGCTGCAGGATCCCCTACTCAATATACCCACCTACCACATTCTATGATAGCCTGGTAGTAAGGGTTAAAATCAATATAGTTTTTCTCCTCGGAAAGTGCGATCAGGGTGACAGAATGTTGGTTCAACAGTAGGTATATAAAAAATTTGATCTGTCGAGCCATCGACACGATAAGAAAAACAATATTAAAAAAATAGTTTTTTTTCTGAAATGGAGTCGTAAAAAAACTAGTTCGTTATTTTTTATCCTAAATAATAGTAATTACCTGCGACTACGCCTGGGTAATTTGATTCTTGTCTGTTCTCCTGAGATTATGCCCGCCTACCAAAGTAAACCTTATATTATAATAAATTATTATTTATTATTATTAATAATATACTATGTGGGGACATCTCACACACGGCCATCTGACCCTAAACTAAGCAGAGCCTACAGGCTATACATACATTATATAAATATACAACATCCAGACACAAGGCAAACACAAGTGCTCATCACACGAAGGTTTTCCCTGGGCGGGATTCGAACACGCGACCCTATGCTTCGAAAGTAGACGTACTACCAACTAGACTACAGGGTCGTCGATAAAATTGGTAAAACACAGGTCCTTTAACTACAAATTGTCCATATCATGGTCTAAGAAAACCAGGTCTAACACTCCGACCACGTGACTGACACAAGGCTACGTCATTTTGCCTGTACCCCTACCATGAGTTGCTAACGTAACTTACGCGCTCGATATCGACTACGTAAACGTGCATTTAGTATGGAATTAAAACTACGCCATCTATTGACAGTTATCTGAAGTAAAATTTCTCCATACTAAATGCACGTTTACGTAGTCGATATCGAGCGCGTAAGTTACGTTAGCAACTCATGGTAGGGGTAGTTCATCCTTGTCGAATGCGTGTAATAGACAAGGATGAACAGCGCAAAATGACGTAGGCTTGTGTCAGTCACGTGGTCGGAGTATTAGATCTTGTTTTCTTGATGTGGTACGATATAGATAAGCGTTCTACTCACGCCGCTGCTAGTAAGTACAATAAGCCTGATTGGCAACTGTTTTGCAACCAGCCTACCTAGGTAGGTATTAGCTGGCGGGCATGCCGCGCATTGTACAGCCGCCTTTGTTTCGCTACACCCTTCGCCGAAGACAATTAAAATTATCGGCTGCAGTGACGTGACGTCCCGCGAGCGAGTACGAAGCGAGCAGCTAGTTGGATGCGGCATATTTCATCAGCCTGTAGATGTCCGCTGCTGGACAAAGATCCAAAGATCTCCACAACTCGGTCCTGCGTACTATTTTTATATGGACATGAATAGGGATGCCAGGTTTCCCCGGATTTGTCCTAGTTTGGAGGGCGTCCGGGCGGGGTTGAAATCATAGTCCGGGTAAAAACCGGACCACAATAAAATTCTGGGTTTTTGATCGGAGCCCGTACCCATAATTTAAATAAAAGTTAATAGGTATAATCACAGTGCACAGATTATCTAATCTACTGCGCAGTATTTCATGCAAAAAAGACTTAAAATTTATGTTTTCTTTTAACGAGTACGGTGTCAACCCGTACAGGGGAAACCCCCCCGGGAGTACCCTATGGCAGCCCTAGACCTGGAGGAGATACTTATTTTGGTGCTCGGTACAACTAGCTTGATTCGTCGATTTAGCGGCACAAGCGGAGAATTTGAATTAAATGAGAAAATATCCAAGTATCAAAATAAAATAAAGCCGAGACAATAGTGGCGCATTCTCATGTCAAATGCCTAGAGATAGACTCAGTTTGGGTCGCTGAGCAAGTCTAGTATAGTAAGTATTTAAGCTCTTTCTTTCTTGCTATCTATTTTCTTTCTCTTGCTTCTTTCTATCAGCATCCATCTTTCTGTATTTTTTTTTGTTTGTAATTCACACTACGAAATTCACCCCTACCTACCGCTACGCAATACGGGCGCTTACAAGGTCAACAACATGTCCAGCCGCATTACCTGGCTACTGTACTGTTTGTCGTCCTGTACGAAAAACACAAGAAGAGTTAGATTGGTCTGATTTGATTTATTGATATACTTATGCGATCGCTGCCATCTTAACATATTTTTGATGGTTAAAAGCTTTGGACATAATATATTTATTGCATCAAAGCACAGACTTAAATCATGCATTTAAAGGTAGTTAAGACTTATAAGTTTACATACTTATGATTTTTTCTTCTCTCTGTAAGCAGAAAGATAACTGTCTTATCATTAGCCAATAGACGTTCACTGCAGGACAAATAGTCTCTACCTATCTGGTTGTAGAACTATACCACATCCATCTGCCAAAATTAAATAAAGTTTCTTACATCCGCCGCGCCGAGCGGAGTTTTTTGCCTCGCGTGCGGTGTGACAGACAGACAGACGGACAGCGCAATTTATAATATGTCGCTATCTGCAATCGTGACGAGACACGCCATGTGATACCCACTATAGCATGAACCCCAGTTTAAAATGGATATAAAACTGGCTAAAACATTAAGCTAATAATAAATCTATAAGCGTCGGCGGTGGCATAGTGGCTAAGGTTGCTGGCTTCTATCCCGAAGGCTCAGGTTCAACCTTCACGTACTGATGTGTTTTCGATTTTCGAATCTATATACAGGAGCCAGCACATGCGGTCGGACATTCGCACTACGAAATTCACCCCTACCGCTACGGAATACGGGCGCTCTCAAGGTTAACAAGTCCAGCCGCATGTGCTGCCTACTGTACGTTTATTCTAAGAAGTGAAGGAAAACACCGTGATGAAACCGCACACACCGCGATCAAGACTTATGGGACCAATAAAGAATCTAATATAGGTACCTTATAGTTTTTGTGTTTGTTATATGCTGCCTGTGTTTTGTGTTATCAATAGAGTGTTTCCTATCTATATATTTATTTACCTGGGGTGGGCTGTTGCCCCTCGGTGGGGGGGGGACAAAATATCATAATTTGCAATCAGTAGATTAGGTACTTACCAGTGCTAGTAGGTACATATATGGATTTTATACTAATTTACGCGCAAAATGGCGTTATTTCGATCTTTTTGTAAGAAGAATGATCTAAGCATGCTTGCTTATCGAGTGGGTTACGAGGTTAACCTACTTCACAAACCCTGGTGTCGGAATTGTTGAGCTGCCATAGGCTTCCCACATGGCTCCTATAACGACTACATTCGTAGCCGGGACCAACGGGGTTACATACCTTCCGAAGCACGGAATCATCTTTCTTTTCGGACAATCAGGTGATTCAGCCCGCAATGTCCTAACCAAACTGGGGAAAGTATCACAAAGCGATATTTGTTCGACGGATCCCCACCGAGATTCGAACCCGGAACCTCCGTGACGTCAGACGAGCTTTTGACCACTCGACCACAGAGGTTATTGGCGTGATAAAATAAAAAATACTGATGTTTGACTTTTACCTTTGCTCAAAAGTTCAAAACTTGACAAGTAGAGTTTGTTAGGCTATCCATGCATGGTAATGATGATAGAAGAAGGGTTCATTAAGGCTTTGACGGATTTCAGTTTTTGAAATAAGAACACGTGGTTATCGTCCGGGCTCTATATTTTGACTGCTCACAAACGTCTCTTACTCTCTAGGGTTTGTTTACATTAATGTTCCTATAGCTATGACTATATCTAGGTTTGACGATTACCCTAGCTAAAAATGCAGCATGTTATATACCATCTACCTAATGTTTCATCTACCATCTAACCGTTATTTCAAAAGGTTCAGCATTAACTGGTTTTAGTTAACCTGCAGCGATGGTTAGCAGTCGATTTTAACTGATGATAACTATTAAACGGGTATAATTACGATCACGGAACCCTTTCCAACACAAAATTCAGTTTTTTTTTTCATTTTATATTTTTTGTTTTCGTTTTTCACGATAGAGATCACGCTATGGGTGACTGCTTTAATGCAACGGTTTTTCCTTTAAAAGGGTTTTTTATTTTGAGACAGGTAAAAATGGCGGGTTTATCATCCCTTCAGGTAACAATGCCCGTACCCGCCGGCGGGGGCGTGGTCAATATCAAAATCAAAACTAATAACCAGAGACGGAGCCCCTCAGGCGTCGTCTCCTTCACGATATTTTTCCGTATCAACGCGCTAGGCCTAGGACCTAGGTTCGAGTTGAGGGCGGCTAGGCGCGTTTGTACCCTGGGGTCTAGACCCTCCCGCTCCCCCGCAAGTCCGGTGAAGGTTGATTCGTCGTACTTTTTTGACACAAGCATAGGTCAATACAAAAAGAAATGTTTCTCGTGGTATTTTAAAAGCATGGTAAGGGATGTAACCGCACAGTGGTCATACTACGGGATCAGGGCTTGTGAGGTAGGTTAACCTCAAAACCCAAACAATAAGCAAGCAAAAGACTCCCTAAGACAACACATCAGTATGTGCAGGTATAATGCCTCTACATAGTTATTCGGGACGTCCCGCATATTAACACTAGCGGGATTTAATCAAGTCGGGATGAAAAATGCCTGCGGGCGAAACAGGGGGCCCACATTACGCTAGACTGGTGTACAGGTACGGTCGGCAAAAAAATGTGTAGGGAAGTGGAAATGAGGCATTTATAACAGCGAATTGTGAGTGTTTTAGAAGTTTGATCTTCTTTAAACACAGTAAAAAAGGAACGATAGTATAGCCTAACCAGAAAATTTAAAATCTTCGCCATGTTGTGAAAAAACAGCAGAAAAAATTGTAGTACTACTTAGTACGAGTAATACATAGAGGTGGCCCCCGCGCGTCTAGATTTTATTTAGGGCAAAAGTTTTTGTGCTCAAACTTATTACCTAATCTACCAAATTATCAACCTACATACAAACTAAAATAAAAACTACATAGGTAATATGTGTATGTGAGTAATTTTGCCCTTCGTAATTATCTATTCGTAAGTACTACTCTGGCCCTCCGGAGGAACTCTTCAACTTTTCTAATTCATCAAATCGAATTTTCTATGTCGTCCACTGTCGTTTATTACAAGCTAGCGACCCGCCCCGGCTCCGCACGGGAAATTAGTTATTGTGGGTTATCCCTAAGTATATTATGCATGAACTATACAAATAAACCTTCCTCTTGAATCACTCTATCTATTAAAAGAAACCGCATCAAAATCCGTTGCGTAGTTTTAAAGATTTAAGCATAGGTACATCGGGATATAGGGACATAGAAAGCGACTTTGTTTTATACTATGTAGTGATTAACATTATTTATAAATTTATTTTCTTTAAACTCTCCAATACAATTTATTTCTTGCATCCGTTGCACTCGGTACTAGGGTGAACGGAATTGCAAAGGGTTGCAAGTAATGAGTAGAATGAAAAATGGCCCGACACGGGGCGGGCGGTGCCTTATTAAAACTAGCGCTTACCGTCCGCCTAGCAGTAGTCAACATCTGAGCTCTTTGTCATGTCTGCTGTCCTAGTACTTTGAATCTTGTTGATTAAACCCTCAAAAAATTTAACGCATACATACATGTATGCATCTACGACGCGCGGGCCGTAAACTATCTAACGCATACACGTATGCGTAATGCTCCAGATTCTCGACTTTAAAATCGGATTTTTACGGCTAAACCATGCAAAATTCGCTTGTACGGTCTATGGACGAATGGTAGGAAGTTTATGAAAGAATATAATGGCAATTTCACTTCACTATGGTCCAGTACAAAAAAAAATTCGAAAGCGACAGTTTGTATGAGCGTTGTGGAAGTGTTTTGTTTATTTACAATTTACAATAAGTTAGAAAAAAAAAATTACATCGGCATCACGGTAAGTTTTTTCCATTGTTCCATTCGACCACGGAAAAGCTGTAATGTGACTAGGCTTCGATCAGATATCAAATGTTTATCATACATCTATGTGACTAGGTAAGTAACTTCTTCCTTAACGTTCCTTATGATTATGAAAGCAGAGGATCCAATATCACGGAATATAAGTAGACGTTATTTTTTTACAAGATATTAGTAAAATAAAATAAAAAGCATAAAAAACAAATTGCCACCCACGTGCTTATAAAAATGTTCGCTAGACGTGGACACAGCATTAAATACGCGAAATTCGTTTTAAAATCTGTCGCTTACTAATGTTTATCACAAAAATAACGACTCTACATGATGTACAACAGGAATATATTATCTACCGTGCGTGTGTATTTATGGCGGTGTTACGGTAAAAGTGGCAAAATTGGCATTTCAAAAAAATCTAGAATCTAAGTGAAGCCCGACCAGAAAAATAAACTACTTGGTAGATTGCGGAATTTCAATGGAATTAATTTTATAATCGGAACTGTTGCCACAAATACACACGCCTGCCAACCGTGGGCATTAACGGAAAAACATCAGTTTTAAGAGATAGTGAACCTACCGTTTAGTTTAGTATGACCGTTGACGCGCGACAAACAGATAATTCAGATAATTTGTCGTGCGTCGTATTCTCTCATCCTATTGGAGGATATTTTAATATGGCGGGTTACTCGAAACTTTTTGAAAATTAAATGTGAAGCAAACCAACTTACGGGCGTAGTTACAAAACAATATAAATCTTTATTGACACTAATAAAATCACTACAGAGAAAAATCTTTAAAATATAGTAATTATACATTGCAAGAAGCCAATAGGTGGCCTTATTGCTATGATAGCAATCTCTTCCAGGCAACCTTAGGGTATGGAAAAGAAAAGAGAAAAGCTGTGTGGATTGGTGCCGTTGATGGTAGGTAGGTATAATAAACTACATACAAATACCTAGAGTGAACTAAAATACATACCCACTAAAAATTAGATACCTACTCATACGGAACATTTTATGTATTAACTGATAATTATTTACTTCCCGCGACGTGCCGTTCACATATCTCCCTGTCGTCGTTGCCTGTCGTCTTCTTATAGCGCGCATAACTTTTACAGCGCGTTTATACGTCAAAACGGACTTATATGTGTCATCAGCCCATCCGTCGTATAGAACATAATATTATTGTCATACTTACGTATAACAGAATTAACACTGCGGTGGGCCATGAATTGTGATATACCACCACTGCTGCTGATGTCCTAGTAGATTGGACCTTTGCCTCCCACATTTTTTTAAATTTATTTATAGGTTCTCTAAGGATAGGACATTCATCCTAATTATAACCCCAGCTTCCTTTCTTCACTTTTCTCATACCCATGGACAGTAGCCTATAGAGTGGTATACACAATACAATACAAATATTCTTTATTGACACCAATTCAGAAAACACATAAATAATACAGTAGGTAGGTACATATATACAAATAAGTTGACTCTACATTAAGGTGATTTCAGCTGAAATGTTTATTAAGAAAGCCAAAATTACATCTTAGGTATTCGTAATATCTAAAAAAAATTTTTATTTTACTAGCGTACGTTACCTTATAGGAATTTGCGTCATCATGAGAACATAGCAATCAAATTAAATTCCAGCATTTACTGCCAATGAAAGGTTTTTTGATTAAGTTTGAATGTTCTATACTCCGTCCATAACATGCAGAGTTTACGAACTACACCTAATCTCATTTTATACTGAACCGAAAAGGCTTCCATTATTTTTTTATCGCTTATAGGGGCAAAATATATAAAACACCAAAGTGTCAAATTTCGTGCGCTAACTACTGGGCGCAAAGTGGTTACTAAAATACACAATAACGCATTCATAAAGGAATCAGGAGTATACTCGAGTGCGAACTTAAAATTTTTAATGCAACAGCAGACTTTTTTTTAAATTGACCTATACTATGCTTGTGTCTAAAAAACTACGACGAATCAAGCTTCACTGGACTTGTGGGGGAGCGGATTGCTCTACCCCAAAGTACTCATGTAGGTACCAACGCGTCTAGAGGCGGCTCAAGGGAGCCTCGGACCTAGGCCTAGCGCGTTGATACGGAAAATCATCGTGAAGGAGACGACGACGACGCCTGAGGGGCTCTCCGTCGCTGATTATTAAGCCGCGATTAGACTACACAATTTGTTGGACACTTTTTCAGTTAGGATCCTTAGTATCGGAGCCTTAAATACTGCAATTACACTTAGGTACTCCAATTTGTAGAACGCCAATTTGTCGGTGGCTAACAATTGTGTAGTCTAATCGCGACTTTAGTTTTGATTTTGGTTTTGACCGCGCCCCCGCCGCCGCCGGCGGTGGTGGGTACGGGTCAACAGCAGCATAGAGAAGTTCTTAGCTGGACTACCCTTTTCCCCTTTTAATTTTTTTGACCTTCTTCGTTGAAAGTATTGCCACAATACCTAGTCTTGACCAGCGGGTTAGGTAGGTAGTACTCGTAGGTAGGTAGTACTCGTAGGTAGGTAGTACTCGTAGGTAGGTACTTCATTCTTACGTTAACAGCTCATATACGTCCCCACCGAGGGGCTCGAGCCTTACCCTGATATCAGGGTGAATAGGCCTTAGTCGACCAACTGGCCCAGTGCGGGTTGGTCTACTTCACACACAACCTTTGAATTTCTTCGCAGGTGTGTGCAGGTTTCCTCACGATGTTTTCCTTCACCGTAAGAGCGTAAGAGCGTACATATGAATTTGAAAATCGAAAACACATTGGTACGTACCGAGGTTTGAACCCGCGAACTTCTGAATGTAAGTCAACGGGCTTAGCCTCTTGGCCATCGACGCTCTCACTTCATTCTACTAGATAATTAGATAATAATAATAATAATTTTATTCATTCAGACCACATTTAGACAATATACAGTCCATTATTGTTAGTGTTTCTTAACCTATGCTAGTTACAAAATTAAAATAGATGCTATATAGGTACCTACCCTTCAGATTTGGTGGGCCCTCCATTTTAAGCCTTAGTCCAGCAGTGGACTGCTACGGTGTAGCCACAAAAAAGTTAAACTCACATTAAACGCTTGTCGAAAGTCTTGTATTAAAAATATTATGCTTAGGTTTCGTAAAATTGTTGTATATTTTGCTGTTTTTTGTTAAAGTCTGACCAGAAAAATATAAAACCTGCTCTGGGGGCGCCACGTGTGTATTTTTATGTTGTATGGCAACAATTTCCAATTTTTTTTCTCCGGTCGGGCTTACAGTTTCGATTTCAATCAAATTCTAACTTTTGCGGGGACTGTAATCGTTCATCACTCGAGTATCGCCCACTACTGTATCAGTGAGGTATACATACCGCATCCTATACGCACAAAGCAGAAGTATGGCGCTCGTAAAATTATTTACGAACCCACCTGACGTTAACGGCTCGGCCCTAAAGTGAAAAGTATTTTTTATGGCCAGTTTACGGCGCCAAGTACGCACTGACTCATAGGTTTGATTCGTGGTTGACATCCAGGGACGAATTAAGACTGATCTAGGCAAGATTGGACATAGTTTAAACACTTACTTTTAACTTTTTTTTTACTAGCCTTTTATTTGTCGTATGAGTAATTAAGTAACTGTAACGGTAACCGACAAAAAACGGAGGTTCTCAAGTCAACGCGTGTACTTCTTTTATCTCATCTTTTTACTGAGAATAATAATAATAATTGTATAAAATAATAATTACCTATGTAAAAATATTTTGAAAAGATGCAACGCCTGTGGAGTTTCTTCCGGCGGGTTCTTCTCCACAGAAGACAGCCAAATTGTGAACCCGCCTCGACGTCGAAAAATGATTTTGTGAAATCTTACTTCGAATAAACACTATTTGACTTTGACTTTGACCTATACAGTTGAAACTTGGTAAGTAGATGTATTCTGTGAACCGCATTAAGATTTTCTTACAAAAATAGAAAAAAAAACAATAAATTTAGGGGGTCCCCCCTATACATAGAGAACTGAAACTCAAAAAACATTTTTTCATCAAACCCATACGTGTGGGGTATCTATGGATAGGTCTTCAAAAATGATATTTAGGTTCCTAATGTCATTTTTTTCTAAACTGAATAGTTTGCGCGAGAGACGCTTCCAAAGTGGAAAAATGTATGTCCCCCCCCTGTAACTTCTAAAATAAGAGAATGATAAAACTAAAAAAAATATATGATGTGCATTACCATGAAAACTTCCAACGAAAATTGGTTTGAACGAGATCTAGTAAGTAGTTTTTTTTTAATACGTCATAAATCGTAAACCGCAATTTACCTTTCACTATTTTAAAACATCGATCAAAGTCACAACGAACTACAAAAGCTTTTATTTTATGTTACTGGCTGCTACGGAACCCTTCATGGGCGATTCGCATTTGGCCGCTTTTTTAGTTATTATATGTATGATTATCTTTAGAGCTTTATAACAAATGCATAAATTTTATAGTGCAAATACTGCGCGTTTTTTGCACAATTTGTAAAAAACGGAATTTGACAAAACCTGACCTTTACGAGGTTTTCTCAGCCGGGTGACGTGATAGAAAGATACTTTGTGGCACCGAACGGATAGAAGACTTGCGTTTGCGCAGCGGCGCAGGCCTGCCATGCGCCCCGGCGACTGCACGATGCAAGACAGGGACACTTCAAAGGGACCGGCTTCGAGATGAGACAGTTTGATTGGAGCACGCTATTCATGACCAAAAGAAGCGAGGATTTATGAATGAGTGAAAATAATACTTATTGAACACAAACTCAACAATAATAATAAGGGAAATGCCCATGGAAATTAATTTCTTTCAGACAACCAGTTTGATGGAAACTTAAAAACATGCATAGAATGAAATTAAAGAGGATTTTCTTTGTATCATTATTTTGTCTTTTTATGTAAAAATCACTTAAACTTAATCATAAAATAATGTGTTGTTCCAAGTTGTATAGGTACTTAAATCACTTTTTCGTGTCTGCCTGGCTTTGTAATTGTAGGTACCCAAAGATTTAATAAGTACTACCATGTATTACCGTAATTGTAACCCATTTTTAACCCCCGACGAAAAAGAGAAGAGGGCTGTCATAAGTTTGACGTGTGTATCTGTCTGTCTGTGGCATCGTAGCTTCATAAACGAATGCGCCGGTTTTGATCTAGATTTTTATGTTTGCAAAGTGTCACAATCGAGTGTTCTTGGCTATGATCTTATAACAGTGTACCATATCACCTTATGGTATTTCGTTGCGTATCATTAGAAACTTACATCTAGGTTACATAGTACTATTTAAGAAGAAAAACCAAACCATTTTTCCACTTCCTTTATATACAGAACATCAATACAGGCTTAGAAATAATTAACATTCAATGCTCCTTACAATATGCTTAAATTAGGTCCAGTAGTGAGAGTTCATTAATTTACAAAAATAGAGTTTAGTTTAGATAGAACATTATTATCTTGAGCGGGATTGTATTGTACCAAAAACAGAGTTTACTTTACGACAAACCTATTAGGGATATTATGTTTAAAAGCCAGCACATGCAGTTGACACGATCCTAATTTATTTTTTTTTATTGACAGACAAGTACTCCAAATAATTAATAAATTTAAAAGTAATTTCAGCTAAAAATTACTTCTTACTTCTTAGTCTACTTGGAATTTCTTGACGAGGAAAAAAAATTATCAAAATACCTAAGAAAGACAGTCGTATTAATTTCACATCGCAAGAGAAACTAAATAAAAACAGCTAGCTTAAACTAGTACAATATACAACTTAAATCTAAAATAAATACTTAATATAGCTATTTATTTACTTATTTAATCAAAGTGGAAACTCAATCTGGCTAACGGATCTCTCTTTGGAAGGAAGGGCGGGTAGAAGGAAGTTATTATGTCCACCCCTAATCGGATTGGTCAATCTAGCAAAATTATCGATAAATTGGCAAGTCAGAAAAACAACCGCCAATACTCAAAAACCAATGAACAAAAACACAGGTATCCAAATAAAAAAACAAATCTCAAATGAGAAAAGTTGAATCAATGACAGCCAAATACAGATCTTTTTTCCACCCTATTTTGTCTCTTGCTTGACTATCTAGAACCTCTTTACTCTCCTACCTTTAAATACCAATAAATTAGGACAGTCGAGCCCACTCTACTATCTCGAGTTACCATTTGGAGCTTTTGCTCGTTTCCATGCCGTACAGTCAAATGCACTCTAAGAACACCTTACCCCCTGGCCACAGCTTCGCGCGTCGGCGGCGGCGGCGGCGGCGACTTACGGCGCAAAAGTTGCCAGAACGTTAGTATTGTAACATTTTACGATATTTTGGAGCACTTTGCGTCACATGACTTAAAACGTATTTTTTATCTTATTTGTGCTACATTACAGTGTTGAAGTAGTTTTTTTAGTAAAATAAGATAAACGTTACTTTTTGCATGAAAATATGAACGTTTTTTGTAAAAGTTGGGTAATTTCACGCTTTTAAAACAATTTCTTGATTTCGGTGGTACATTTTTTTAGAGGGTTTTAGAAAAGAAATTTTTTTTTAGTTCTCATTTTAATTTTGACTATGGGTTACTGGCAACATTCCGCTGGTCGCCGCCGCCGCCGCGCGAAGCTGTGGCTAGGCCCTTACACTTTGCACCGTTCTTATGTCCGTTGAATAAGGAAGAGAATCGCGTTATACCGGTCTTTCTTCTGTGTCTTGCTGAGAATATAGAGCGGGCTTTAATTTAATTTTGATTAATTCCTATCTAAGCTAATAATTCCTTAATCTTATTTTTCAATAGGACGCATTTTAATACTCAATTTGAAACACATTAACAGTGTGCGTTATCGTTATTTTCAAAGGAAAATATATATTTTTTGCGATTGTAAGTCATAGTATGTTAAATAAATGTTTTTCTTTCTTTCTCTGTTCCTAAACTTGTGCAAAAGTGAAAAAGAAAAAATGTCTACTGGTTAGTATATTTCTTGCTAAGATAATGTTTTCTATTAGTTTTATACTATTGAGCTGATAGTCATTACGCTCTAACTTAAATTATGGTGTAAAAGTCCATACGTCCCTTTCACACGTTTAAGAACAAAAAGGGACAGGAAATTGTCAACTTAGTTTTAGATTCGTCCATTGCACAACGAGTTAAAATTATGCCTAATTTGACAACTATGCTCTTATTTTAAATATCAGTAATTCAAAATATCGATCTATTCATCGGCCGTCCTTTTCGGTTCCCTATGTATGAAGGAAAAAAGACAGCGACTTACATTTAAGTTTAGAGCGTGACATTACAACCAATAAGCGCTTTACTTAAAACTTGAATTTATATTATAACGATAAAATTTACATCTCCACATCCTTCGAGCATTATTTACTATGCAATTTTTGGCAGTGTGCTGCTGGTCACATCATCTATTTACAGTACGATATAGATAGTACGTTACACAAGTTTATACAATTTTAAACCTTCTTAATATTATCGTAAAACACATTTTTGTGTTCAGTTCATTCATTTTATTAAATTTTCTAAATGTTACAATTTCTTTCCACTGCCAGCGCCATTTTGAAACAAATATTTTAGTTGTAGGTAGATGTATTTTTTTAATAATGGGAAGACTAACCTAAAACTTTTTTCTACAATAAATAGCCATCAATTTTAAATATAAGACCAACAATAATTAAATACTATTTATACAAATGGTATGCAGTTATACAACTCGTACAAATCAACTGTGCATTTCGTCGAAAATCGGAATGCAATACTTTCCCTCTTCACGCCGTGTTCGCCTTATTCATTAAACAAAATCTTTAAGGCAGCTGTTCGAACCGAGCGTCAGCGACACTGACGCTGCGAGCTGCGACACGAAAAAGAATAATGGACTCTAATTCTAAGGTAATGTATTTAAGAATGAATTTACTCAAAAGTGAGTTGGCGCGACGACACAGACACCGGTAACGCCGCGTCATTTTCGTCACTGTCGCATGCCTCCAAAGTCCACCTTAAATACATCGCCTTAGAGTCCATTATCCTTTTTCGTATCGCAGCGTCAGTGTCGCTGACGCTCGGTTCTAACGGCACCTTTAACAAAATATTCAAGCATAAGAGCAATAGTCCGGTCAATTCAGACATCCGAAGATACATAAATAATAGAAATCTGAAAGAGTGTGAATGTTCAAAACATCATAAATAAAAGTTTAAAAAGTCCTCTTTGATCCGACACCAGGAAAAAATAATAATGGAGGCCAAAGGTTACCAGGTAAGTATTTTTTTTTTTAAATAAATGGTAAGTTTTATCATAAAGTCAGCTGAGAAAAAATTGTAGATCATTTTGACTGTCTACAAAAAATAAATTAATACTTTTTTCCTAAGAGCCACCGTTTAAAACGGTTCAAAAAGTTGAAATCGTCATAATAAATATGCATAAGTACGCTACGTAATCACTGAAGCTGTAATATGTAAGCCACGTCTCATGTAAAGATTGCACGATTACCAAGTTTATTTGCAGCCAAGAGCGCACAGATTCCAAACAGTGCGAAAGCAAATTAGACAATGTCAGCGGCAAAAATACCTTTGTTTTGCTAAGTTGTCTTTGCTGCCACTCTACGACCACAATGTATTATAAAAGACTAATAACAAGCGCAAATAAATTTGTAATCGTGCGCATCTTTGCTTGAGTTGAGACATATATGGGTAACATTAGGAATCAGTTTTACTTCAAACCGCGTGATGCACAGTCAATTTGTAATCCGTTGTAGATCCTAAATTAATTTTACATCTTTCTCTGGATAATATAAAATGCTAATAAAGTCTTTCATTAACTTCCGAAGCTAGAAATACAGCGCACATCAGGAAGAGTTACCAGGATATCATGGACGCGCGTCGTTAGACGACTCCACGTCGCTGGAACTACTGGAAACTGACTTCTTCGGTTTGTATTCGGTGATTACCACCGTCACACCGCTCACGGTGACCTGGCGACAACGCGGTTACTGTACTAGGAGTTTAGAAATAACTAAAGATGAATGCCTGACATGGGGGCTAGAAAGACCGTGCAGACACCAGTCACAAACACAATGACCACATTGTGGAGACCTTTGGAACTGGACTAAAGGACATCTTTCGACTGAAAGGTAAATAGATGGATTTTTACGGTATACTTTTACAGAGAGATAATAATAAATGAATCTCTTTAACTGCCATTTTACTTCTTCCCTTTTTAAAGTTAATTAGTCTTAGGTTGATAAGGTCCTGTCTTGGTTTAAGAATCCAGATTGGTTTCACAACGGCAACATTTTTCTAATGGGTCAGGTCAGGATCCGACTTTACCTCTTAACTCTACTATGCCAAGAATTAGTAGCTATTTTTAACTGTAGGTCGCATCTTCAAAATTGAGATCGCAAGTTTAAGGCAGTTTCTGTTTTATTCACTTATAATGGCAAATTGAGATAGGAGTGACTGACCAGTAACATTTGTCGCAGACCGACAATCGTTGCTGTGATCGAGATATGCAATTATGCATTGAGGTAAGACTATATTTGGCAAACCAAGAATGGGACGAGCCGCCGCCGCCGCCGCCCCTCAGCCAAATGATGGAGAAGTGGCAGAAGATCGGCAAACGTAACGCTCTTTCCATGAATAGCAGGCAGCAGGGGACCCCCACAGACTGCCATAGATAATGACATGACGACTAAAACTAACTAGAAGAAGTCTCTTCACTACATCTACATAAACCACTTACCATCGCTTCTTCTTATACGCGTTAGCGGGTCTTGGTCTTTGCTAGAAGATGGTCGGAAACGTCTTTGAGATAATTATAACATCTTGCTAAAACCACATACCTGTCTGGTTTGTGCCGAGGATCTGTTTACATTGCTAAGTCTAAGCGGCCACCGCTTTTCAAAAAGAAGCAGTGGCCGCTAAGACTCAAGCGCTCAAGCGAGTGTGAGAATTTGGTCGCTTCTAGAAATTCATCGGAAATGTCTTAAAGAGAGAACATCTTGCTAAAACCACATACCTCTTTGGTTTGTGCCGAGGATCTGTTTACATTGCTAAGTCTAGGCGGGCGTCGCTTATTTTTAAGCGCGTGGGGGAATTCTGTCGCTTCTAGAAACTAATCGGAAACGTCAAAGAGAGAACATCTTGCTAAAACCACATACCTCTCTGGTTTGCGCTGAGGATCTGTCTACATTGCTGAGTCTAGGAGGGCGTCGCTTCTTTTTGAGCGAGTTGGCGGATCTTGGTCGTTTCTGGGAGCTGGTTGGAGCAGTCCCAGCCGCCTGAGCTGCCACCAGCGCCGGGTTGATACGAGGCTTGCGTGTAGATGTGCCTTAGGGAAAGAATATTAATTGTTTTGGTAAATTTCAAGACAGATTCTTGGCTTCCCTACGTTAAATGCTAAGAATCTGACAAAGAATTTCTGTATAATATGTTCTACATGTCCTGTATGAATGTGTAACAGTAAAGTGTCATCAAAATTAAAGAGACTTAAACAATTTTACATCCGTTTTACCAGTCTGGTATTAGAGCAGAAATGTTGTCTAATATTATTATTATGTTACAATGTTTCGAAAGTTTGACAAAAGTTATGTTAATCTATCCGTGGTTCTTTGCAACCTCATCTCCACCCCATCTTCCAATTCTTTGTCGTCTAAATTCAAACATTCAATTTTGAAATACCTTTGTCATTCATAATACGTCATTCTCGTTCATTTTCCTTGAGTTTTCCCCTTGACTAACGGCCTTGACGGCCGTATTTCTTAAAATGTGTGTAATTTTGTAAAGTGTAAGCTGCTTTATACTTCTGAGTTTTCGTTCCCTTGTAAATAAAATGTAAATAAACCAGTGGCAGTCAGTTCCTCGTGCATTTTACGACTAGTGCTTATGGAAACCTTCAATCTTCAGCCGCTCCTGTCGGCTCGCCAAAGTCCTGGTGAACCGCAGGCGTGATAGAGTGATATTAGTGTACCACTACATTCTTTGACACAGAGTACGGTATACTTTTTATTTTGATCCTTTATATTAAATGAAAGAAAATGTGCAAAAGTGCAGTTGATTTTAAAGGTTGAAAAAATACTAAACGATTTTGCTCTTATGCACTTCAAATAAACTTGCCCTTTCAACCAACAATAAAATTTAACAAAAATAGCCTTTATAGCAGAGCCATAAGGCATTGGTATTGTGGCAATACTAAGTCACCACAAACCACCTGTTGCTATTTCTACAAATGATTGTTCCAGCCCTGCCTGGGCCCAGTTTTACGAAACTACAGTAAGATTACGTACAGTCTCCTGCAAAGAAAACGGACCTCCCTGTCATAAGCGGTGACTACCCGCCGCTTACGATAGGGGGTCCGTTTTCTATGCAGGAGACCGTACGTGTCGTCGATCGATATAATGAAAATGGGATTGTTGTTCGCTTTATGTAGGTATGTATGGTACTTATTGACAAAGCAATGTATTTCTGTACATCGAATTATACTTACTTTTTTCCTCACTCATAAATAAATTAATAGTTATTATTTTTTCAAACGTTTGTCTATTTAATATTTCTATGAAATTGATGAGCGCCACAAAAAGTTTGTAAATTTTTCGCTTGAGCGAGGTGATATTTTTTCTGGAATACTTAAAAGAGTTCTTTGAGAGGATTAGAAATCGCAGCAGAAATTGCTGCCACATTCTTTTGATCATAATTCATGACTTCATGACACTACATTGGTACATTTACTAACTTAGTAAAGTGCCTGCCTACCTATTAGGTAGGTACATAGTAACACAAAAGAAAAAAAAATTATGAACCCATTTTTTGGTACATTTTGAGACAAAACTAGACAAAGCTTAGTTCTTAAATAAAATGCTATTATCATCGTACGTAAATGCATCAGGGGTACTTATCATGTACATTAAATACTATGCGTGCCAAATAAGAATAGGATCGCGTTTGCAGCTAACGTCACGAGACAAATGTCATCAAATGTCTTTGTACAGTCTGCAAGAAAATGTAATAATTTTTATATATTATAATTAATTTCAATAAATTAAATCTTTTAAATAACGCAACAATAAGCAAAATAGTAATATTATTACTACACAGAGAGACGCGTCCATGTTGCTAGATTATGTGAATTTTCGTGATTTTTATGCATACCTGCATACCTAAATTATTAATTAACATAATCAAAATAATCATATTAGAATCATATTAGGAATTTTCAGTGGGGCCGACTCTCTTCGAGGTAACCTAAATCACAAAAATCCACATAATCTGGCAACACAGACGCGTCTATCGGTGCGACCAGTAATAATATTACTATTTTGCTGTTTGTTGTGCTTGTGTTATCTCTATCATTTAATTCAAATTAATTATTATTTAATCATATCATTGGATTTTTTTGTAGACCGTACTTTTCTGTCGTATTTTGACATCTGTCTCGTGACGTTAGCTGCAAACGCGATCCTATTCTTATTTGGCACGCATAGTAGGTATGTGAACAATGCGCAAGGTGAATGGTTACTAACCAAACAAAATGCGAGGTCCCGTCATACAAAATAAAAAATGTGAATCAAGATAGGTACTTTTTAATTTAGCCGGATTACATGACACACTAGCGACATTTATGTTGAGTGAGTGGACTATTTTAGTACTATTTTATGGTCTAATTTGTTTACATTTTTATTTTTTATCGATTTTGAAATTATTCGCTTTCTAGTTCTCGATAAAATTAAATAGCGAATTGTCATTTTTTTTTTTTATAACTACGGTTTAGTTAGACCTTTGGTTTGGTTTGGATCTAAAGGAATTAAGTTTATTTCCGGTTAGATTCAAGTCAAATTCCCAGAATTTTGGTTAGGTAGGTAGGTACCTACTTAATGTCAGTTTAGTTATATCGAGGAAAATGACTGGCAGTTTTTAAAAATGGAACCAATACCATTGTATGTATTGTAATCAGGCGCGTTGAGCATCTAGAAAATCAATAATTAGAATACGACCGGCGGCGGCCGTACGTTTACGTACGTTCTAGTGACCCTAGAGTTCAATGAACCAATGTCATACAAGATCCATACAATACAATACATTACAATGTCTTCTGATACGTAATACGTACTAATTAATATACGTAGGTAAGGTAATACCACAGTAGATTGTATGAAGATAAATTACTGGTTTTACTGTGGTAATACCTAACCTACGTAACGTAATAATAAATAAGAAAGTATAAATATCAAGCTGGTATAGAATTACATTAATAAGAGTACTAAGAAATTGTTTTCAATGTGTGTGATTAATCTATCAAATACCTACTTGTGTGGGAGAATCAATGGTGGAGAGGTGTATGCCCTCTACTCCATTTATATGTGGCATTTATCCAAAATAAAATAAATTTACCTTTTCTGACGTCGCACATCGAACACTTGAATGCTTCCGCGTTATTTCTGTACGTGCAAACACTGCAGTCCCAATAATTTTCTTCGAGAACCTTAGAAGGCCTTTTGGCTCTCCGAATAGCATTTTTCTTGTCCATTTTTCACACATGCACACTTTAAAAACCTAACTACGGCTAGAGCTCACGTTAATCATGACACCTTTGATCTATTGAAATAGTTTTTTAAGCAATAACTTTGTATAATCCACCGAAGAATCATTATTTTTCTTTTACTTTGCACAATAGTACACTAACATTCGCCATGACAGTTTGTCAATAAGCGTCGGCAAAACAGCGCGATCGACGTCATGTCATGCCACTTCAGACGAAGTCTGTTGTACCGACTATTGTAGTATGCAAACATAGCAAGAGATGGCAGTAAGAGCGGATTAATATTCTGATTTTTTTGCAACTTTTGTACGTACACAAGAAAATTGTAGTTCAAAAACGTCTGAAGTAATATTTCATTCGGTTTTGTCGATATTGATAAAGAGAATTTTACTCTTACAAACCTATTTCAATATTTTTTTCTAAGTCAGGCTCTTGAAATAACTTTAGCATTTTTTTTGTTACCTGAAGTCGCGTAAAAAAATATTTAATTCAAAGTTTTTACGTCAATCTGGTACGTTTTTGTATAAAATTTTAACGTAAAATGTACATAAGTTACGGACCACTCCGTAATGCATGCAGGCGTGGTCAATAGAAGCCATCCGGTACAGTTCGCTACATAAAAAAATAGCTGCTTTTTCCAATCGTAGAAAAACCATACCTATATTATGTTCAATATAATAATACGCCAAGAATCGCGAAAGTTCTTCTAGGTACGTTATATTATAAAAAAAAAGATAATAAGTTCTTCTAGGTACGTTATATTGCAAAAAAAAAGAAAATTTTCAGAACAAGATTTTAAAATTTCGTAGACAAATGCTACGATATAGTGCTACGAGACTTCGATTTTTAAACTAAATTTCATTTTAGTATGTACCTACTGCAATGAATACTTTTTTGCCTTATTGAGCATTTCTACATTATATATAAGGCATACCTTTCTCATTCCAGTAGTGAAAGGTTTAATTTAAAGTAATAATAATCAAAAATCGGTAAGTTTGGCGAGGAATACTGTGTATAGGTACTTACCCTATTATACAAATTAAAAAAATAGTATCGTGCGTACGGTGTTATGTAATTTCAGTAAATAGGTATGTAAATTATATGATTGATATGAGCGAGCTGTTTTAGTATGGTTTTACGGGTTATTTCATTATTATCTTTCTTTTTAATCAAACCGTTTAAAGCCCAACCAGAAAAAAAAATAAACCCCGTGAATGCCCGTGATATTGCGGAATTTCAGAAGAACTAAGTAATTTTAAAATGGAAATTGTTGCTAGACATAAAAAATACACAATATGGCGGCTCCAGAGCAGGTTTTTAATTTATTTGGTTAGGCTTTATGTTTTTTTTTTATAAAATAACTAGCGACCCGCCCCGGCTCCGCACGGGAAAATATTATTGTGGGTTATTCTTAAGTATATTATGCATGTATTATACATATAAACCTTCCTCTTGAATCACTCTATCTATCAAAATCCGTTGCGTAGTTTTAAAGATTTAAGCATACAAAGGGACATAGGGACAGAAAGCGACTTTATTTTATACTATGTAGTGATTTTATTTACCGTTGTTCTCCACTGTACTCGTCCTGTCCAAGCGATACATAGGTAGGTACACATAGACACACATAATGTAATTTGCATGCAGAGCTGCGCGCTGTGTCCGCAACACAAACACGTATAAATAGGTACAATACTTCCTTATATAGAGTGTGTGAGTACTATCTTCTTCGATAATTATTGTTGCAAATGTGTACTGAACTGATATAGACTGTAGAGATCAAAAATCTGTACATAGAAAAAAAAAAATCGATTCAGGTCATTCAGATGTAAGAAAGGACCTATATGGAACATATCCAGATATTTTTTATTTTTTTTGTTTCTCTTTTTGTCTGTTTGTAATTGTAAGGGCTAATCTCCGAAAATATTGGACCGATTTGAATGAAATTTTGCATGGTGATACCCTACGTTCCAGTCAACGATTACTTTTAATATCGTAAAATTAAAGAATTCCCATGGGATAGTTTAAAAACTATATTAGTAACTCATACGCTCCGCACATTGTACGGGCTTATTTCTGAAACCGTTAGACCGATTGGAATGAAATTTCGTATGGTGGTACCATAAGTATATCCCCGGTCAACATTTTGGATACTTTTAATCGCGGAAAATTAAAGATTTCCCGTGGGAAAGTAACAAATTACTACGGAAAAGTCGAAAAACAACGCGGGCGTAGCCGCGGCAGACAGCTTGTAGTAAATAAAATTGTAAGTACGTTCTTCTTAGATTCCCTACTTTAAGCAACATTAATATAACAATAATGTACCTACTTCCGCGCTTATTCCACATATCGTAAGTACGTATTGGATTCTCATTCAAGTTCGGTGAAGCTTGATTGGTCGTACCTTTTCGACACAAGCATAGGTCAATTAAAAAAAAAAAGGATTCTCATTCGGAAAATCGGCAGACACAGGTTCAAGCCCCGTCATGACATAAAAAAGGGTTCATCGAGAGTTATTCTGCCGTAATAAACATTGTCATACATAAGAAAGCATTGTAGGAAAGTAATAGACACAATTAAAATACAATTAAAATTAGATTCTGCCATAATAAAAAAAATCTGCTCTATCGCCCCATATTTAATTTTGTTATAATTATCACTAAGGCCTGTTTACCCTAATTCGAATAGGCGTGATCAAGCTGATCAGTGGAGAAGATTTTCATATAATAGATAACATTGATAACAATGAGTCAATGTCCTACTTGCAGACTTTTCGTCTACTACGCATATAGGTACATATATTAGGTATGTATTATGTTTTATTTTTGTTATTTTTTATTCAATTTTCTTGTTGGTTTAAAATATTCACCAGGGTAAAAATATTCTGTTTTTAATCTAGATCACGTGGCCAAACAAAATTCAACCTAAAATTTATTATGAAGTAGACAAGCTAAACATTAAAATACCTATTGATTGTGACTTACAAGAGCAGTGGCGGCGTAAGATTTATATTTGATGTGGGCAAGGTAGGGTTTGCGAGGCCCCAATGTAGCACAAAAAAGAATTTAATAAAAAAAAAAAAATTTCGTTGGTTTTTACGGTTTATTTATACCTCTCGATTATACGTAACTATAAAAATTGAAACAACTTATATAATTATCTTTACTAACTACTTACTACCTCTACTTAAATATACTTAAACATAAAAAAAATATTAGTTAAAAAAACATTTCATGGTAAGATTTATCTATACACTAACATAATAATATAAAATATGTACATTTATATCTACCCTAAACTTGACACAAAAGAAGACGATAAAAAGCTTTGTATATTCATTTATATAATTAAAAAAACACATAAAACAATCTAAAATGATAAAAAAAAACTACATAAATTAAAGAAAAAGATATTTTCTACTTTTCGCTTTACTAAATTCTTTAATAATATTATCATAATTAAGTTTAGATGATATATCTGTTTCAATTGATAAAATTGTCAAGGCTGAAAGTCTTTCCTGGCCCATTGTGTTCCTTAAATATTTTTTTATTAGTTTTAAATTAGAAAAGCTTCTTTCAGCCGAAGCTGTACTTACCGGTATAGTCAGCAATATTCGAACTACTATGTAATCTATTTGGATAAATTTCTTTTAAGTTATTTTCGGTTATGTACAGAAGCAAATGTTTCACATCTTTAATAAAATTGGGTAAACTTGGTATCATTGTTTGTAATTCTTCATATAGTTCGTAGGGCTGAAAATCACTGTTTTCACCTACTCGAAGTTGTAGTGTGTAAATCTTGACAGTTTTTTAATATAAGCTCTTTCGGAATATTCTTCAGTTTGCATAAATTGTAAAGAAAACCAAAACTATCATAGTGATGTTTTAAAGACACAAATCTTGAATCAAAATTAATGATTATAGGATCGATCATAGTGTTGAAAAAGTCTATTTCAAAACGGCTTTCGGGAGATTGTACGGGTTGATCATTGCCTTCATAATCGAACATTCTTTTCTTTTTTCCTATTCTTTTAACTCTAAAGTCTATTGGTAAGTTATACACGCTTTTCTCAATAAACCCCCGTGCATTAGATAAGGATTCCTTGAAGCCTGTTGCCAACCCGCATAATATAGATTTTAATAACATTATTTAGTGTAACTTTTATTTGAATAAAGTAAATTTGAAAAACAGAAGCCTACATATTATAACAGAGTACATATATAGTTATGTTAATTACCAAACACGACAAAATGCCAAGTCGAAGGCAGCAATTATGTATGAATGTGTAGGTAAATTAAATAATAAATTACGGTAAAAAAACATATTAATCAACTTCTATTTACAAAAATTAAATAACATACATTATTTACCAGGTCACAAGTGACTTAATAGCAGTTATTTTCAAATTACTATCGCGGCTATTTTCTATATCGATAAATAGTAGGTACTCGTACATCGAACAAAACAAAACACATCCTACGAAAATTATTAATTTCTTATGTTTATGAAAAGTAACATTAGACTCATTTTTATGCTTTGTGAGTGTTATAAAGATTTTCATTATGAAAATTGGCATTAGGCGTCTTATTTTATAGAAATTAAACGTTATGCGGATTCATAATTATGCAAATAACGTTATGCTACTTTAAAATAGGCGTATTTAATATATGCTTTCTAATATAGACCCTGTTATGATATTATTATTATTTTTTATTTTTTTTTATTATTTATTGCACACAGAACATTTTACAATTACAGGTATTTAAAAAGTAGACACAACAGGCACAGCTTATCTCTCACGAAATGTCTTCCAGCTGGTCTAGATATTATGTACAACTTAAACTATAAAATAATTTGGTCTTACCTTATCATTGATTAAAAAGTAAAAGTACTGTTTTGCATCACATCACAATTCACAAGCACAAAGTTTTGAACATAAATAAGCGACTTTAAATTACGTTTTTATCATAGATTTTTTATATTTAAAACTTTTAAATAATGACTCACTTATTTAAGTAATCACTGTCATAAAAAACCATTAATACTTCAGCCAGTGAAGACGAGAGCTCAATTTCGCTGATGTTTAGTTACTATGGAAAGTTAGAGTAATGGAGTAAACGTCCTGCCGCGCTATGATATTCTAAAAAAACCTGCGATGCGTATTATTATTTAATTTTCTGCCTAATGTACAAACATTTGGGCAATGGTCAGCAAGATTCTCTGGGACGAACGGGAGAAAGCAGCATATTGTCACCAGATGTTGCATCTGACTAGTAAAAAACGTAACGGTACGATGGCGTTTTTATTGTTGTAGAAAAGGAATGTGAGAAAACAAAATGTTTTGCATAGGTATTAAACCACAGTATTAAACAATCTTTTTTTTTCGTCACTGAGTTTTAGGTGCGGGGCCCCTTAGACCGCGAGGCCGTAGGCGGAGGCCCACGTCGCCTACGCCTTGCGCCGCCTCTGTACAAGAGACTCTAAAATAGTTTTTTTGAACCTTAACCCATGAACTAAACGTACTTAAAATAAAATCACACGGGTTAAAAAAAAAGTCAAATCTATGAAGGCGGATGTTCACAGAATAAATGAAATAAAACACTCTTTTTACTCACCGAAACCGTATTCGTTTTAAAATCCAAAACTTTTATTACAATTCACGGAAAACATCGAGACGACCGAAATCCATAGTTCTATAAAATTTTAACTCAAAAGACCTTTTTATGAAAACAATTCTTAAAGTTCTGTGACGTTTAAAATAAAGTTCAAAGTCGAGTAAGGGATACCGCGAAAGGAAAGTGCACCGTAGTACTAGCGACAAAAAAGGTCTTTTATAGGAGCGAATTCTTAGAAGAGAACCTTTTTTTCCACGCACGGTTATGTGAATTTCTTCGTTCTGCCTACCTGGGCTTGGGGCCACGGTCATAGCTGCATTCAGTCCACGGTTTAAAAATAAAAATGTCGATTTAAAAACCAGTTGTTACGATGTAGCTTTGCTTGTCATTTCTCTCATAGGAATTCGTATCTTGTAATATAGCTCATAATATTATATTATTACCGTTTTGCTCATTAGTTTTAATAAATTCCATCTAAGTTGGTCCAGCAGATATCGGCTGAATAGTTAAGTAGGAAAATAATATTCCTAAATTATAAGTGACTAGCATTTCTCCCCGCGGCTCCGCCTTTTTCCCGTGGGAATGAGGGATATTTCCGCGGTAAAAAGTAGCCTGTATATTATTCAGATGTATAATCTCCATTGAAGTTTTATTAAATAAAATCCATTCTATAGTTTTTGCGTGAAAGAGTAACAACTAACAAACAACATTCATTCCCCACAAACTTTCGCATTATAATATTAATAGGTAGGATGAAAATTTATAGTTAAGTTACCGAGATTCTATTCCAACATAGATGATAGTAGGTATAAGTATGTATTAATGTTCCGTTATGTAATAGCTAAAGTATATGTATAGTATAATAAATAAGGTAGTTTAGTGCTTATAACAAGAACAAGCCATAGCAACCGACCTAACACTGGCTCGGTAATTTTCTATAATGCAGGGTTTTTAAACGCACCCCGAGGCTAGGTTTTGTACGGCAAGGACACGTTCAGAAAACTGCAACTCACAAATTACAATTTGATTTCCATTGCGTATAAATAGGGGTGATGATTCGGCCAAAAATAAAATCACCCTGATTCCAGGGTAGGTTCGAGCCACTCGGTGGGGACATATTTGAGCTGTAAATGATATAAATAAACGTCTGAAAACGATTTTATTACTTATTTAACTAGGTACCTATAGAATAGGGGTGATAATTTTGTCTAAAATAAATTAGTTTATCACTTAAATAAAGTTCATATTATATCCATTTAGACATAAACATCTGAAAATGTTTTTTTTTTACTTATTTAACTACATATAGCTAATTAAAGAAAAAGGAAGTAAACATACGATAAATCGTTAATATAAGCATGACTTTTGTGAGTTACGAAAATCCCCATTGACTTCCCATTGTAAGTTTAGTTTTGTTATAGTTTTTACTTAAATTTCATTATAAAGAAGCTGATTTTACTAATCAATCAGTCATCATCCCTTTGGCCTTAAATATAAAACTGTATAATAGTAATAACAACATTTTCAGAGTAATAGGACCTTATTGTCGATATTTAAACTTATTGATGTTTCCGTAATCTACATACATACATACATTACATACGTCTAAAATGGGCTTAATTCTGGCGTGGCTGCTAAGTCTCTTTAAGTTCTTGGTCTTTTTCATTGATATAGGATTCGAAAATGATGGGAGATGAATTAATCAAATTTTTAATTAATGATATTTAAAATAAGAGCGCAGCTTTAACATTAGGCTTAATTTTAAGTGGGATGTTTTAGCATTCCTGCTAAACTAGTGTTAATTACGCGTAAAATTTATGTTTGACGTCTCTAAATTTAATCTGACAGTGTGATTTCCTGTCCCTTTTCGTTCTTTAGAACATAATTAGGGTTTTTAAATTTAAGTGAGAGTGTAACACATAGATTCGGGCCCAATAGCTGCTAACTAAAAGTAAAACATATCTCTGAAGCAAAAAACCGACGAGGTTCCTTTTCATAAGGTCACTTATAGGTCATTTATAATATCACTTTGGCAACGCAATGTATACCGAATGGCACTATAAGTAATACGTGAGTATTTAGTAGAATGGGCCCAGGAATAATTATAGTAAACGGCTAAACTGGTTGCCTCACGAGATCAAGGGATGGAATTCTTCAAACCAATCAACCAATCACTGAATTAATAGTTTCGGTTGCTACGGAATGGAACGCTTTGCGGTTTTTAAATTGAGAGCCGTGATTGGATTCTTTTTTGTTGTTGTGGAAAAAAAAAGTACGGTCTCAGAATTGAAATTTAGAATACGTCTTTCGATATTTTTTTTAGAAGAAAGATGGCGTCCTATTTTTGGTTACTTATTTGCTCTTAATTACCTATGCTTGTTTTATGATTCACTCAAGGATGTTAGAAATTCACTGTCACTTGATTTTATGGGTAAATATGAAAATTGTTTAAATAATAATAAAACAGTTTCGCAGGGGTGTATTTTGGGACCGCTGTTATTCATAATTTAAATTAATGATCTTCTTACAAAAAATTACAATAAAGTGTTTATATGCAGATAAATACACTACTTATAAGGAAATATCAAACACTTTGCGAATACTTCAAAAGACATTTCCTCATATTCGCGCATGACATTGTTTGCAATAAGTTAGATAAAATAATTAATTTTAGGCAAGGGATACAGTGAGAAAAAGATGGTTATAATTAATAAGCCCATACAATGTGTTATTAGCTATGATAGATCCAAGAAAGTACCTTTAGTCATTGGAAGATTATCAGCTCTTTTCTAGTTGTTGAAATTGATCAAGTAACGGTTTTGTGGCGGGGGTTCGTAATTTTTTAATCTAATGTTATTTTTATTATTAATACAAATAAATATTGTACGTCATCTTTATCTTACACATCTTATAACTATGAATAAATACGTTCTACATAGAAACCTACGCTCTAAGTTGTTATGTAGCTAGTAAAACACACAATTTGAGATAAAATAATTGAGTGCTACAAGCTAAGTTTCCTTTTAAACTAGATATTCTGTACCAAAGATTGTGTATCCACATGAAAAATAAAGGTCGGGCCAGGCAGAGGCATCAGTTTAGTTCAGCCAATATAAATGACGCTATATTTCAGGGGCTCCTCGTCGACACGAAGAGAGGACGCGTCGTGAAACGGAAAATGATTCAGCCATTCAGTATGTTCCACTTGCATTTTGATTTTTTAGATTCTGCAAGCTGTCAGTCACTGCTGTCATCCTAGTACATCGTTGCTTAAAATAACGTCGATTTTAAATCAACCAGAGAGGTGGGAGCCGGTTCATACACCTCACGAATCGGCCAGCAAAAAATAAAATAAAAATAATAACTTGTATGTAAATTAACGAAGGTTCATAAAAATAAAACAATGCTATAATAAGACTATAATATAGCCGTGTAGTCAGCTCCATTATCGGTTTTATTCGCGCGATGGAGAGGAATATACTGTTCTCAGCAAAGCAAAATATGACCAGGATGTGCTCAAAATCTGAAAATAAAAAAAATATTTTAAATCTGCATCTGTAGCTGTTTACTGAAGTAGGGTATAAATAAATACTTTAGTCGAGTTGGTCGTTTACTCAGAATCTTTGCATTTCTTCGCAGAAGTAAGCAGTGTGCACTCGTGAAAATGAATGAAAAGACTATGAATTAATAATTTTCAAAACCGTTATTTTCCTGGACTAGAGGTTTTACTCTCACTCAAGAATCGATATATTTCACCAGGAAACTAGAAAGTATATGAAAGCAGGCTTTTTTTCTTGTCGTTTCGATGACAAATCAGATCCAACAAAATTTTGTTGGCCCAATATTCTGCCACCCTGGTCGCTGTGTGTCAGATCGGAAACATCAGCAGACTAAAAATGAATACTCCATTACTCACTTTAGTGAAAGCCTTAAGATTGACGTCAGCGAAGCCATAAGCGGTCACCTTGCAAGGTTTCTGTGCTCTGAAAATTAAAAAGGAACGTTCAAAGAAAAATAATACTGGCCTGAATGTTTCGTAATGAATTTCCGTATAAGCTACCTGCTGTACTGACCTCGTTTGAATAAATTTCAGTTTTATTCCGACGTTCGCACTAGCTAAATACCACTGGCTGCTATACACGGCGTCGCTTACTTCAATACTCTGAAAAAATATAACAGATTTTCTTAAATTACACAACGGGAGTCGTCGCAACTAAAATCTTATGATGTACTTATTTACTGAACTCAAACTGACTCTATTCACTTGATGATTCAATGATCAAGCGACATCATCATCATCATCTCAGCTGAAAGACGTCCACTGCTGGACAAAGGCCTCCCCCAAGGATCTCCACAATGATCGGTCCTGCGCTGCCCGCATCCAGCGGCTACCCGCGACCCTCACCAGATCGTCGGTCCACCTCGTGGGGGGCCTGCCCACACTACGTCTTACGCCGCGCGGGCGCCATTCAAACCTTTCTCCCTCAACGGCCGTCGGTTCTACGCGCAATGTGCCCAGCCCATTGCCACTTTAGTTTAGCAATTCTTTGGGTTTTTGGCTCAAAGTCAAAGTCACCCAAAGAGGGATGGAAACTTTATCCTGTATATTTCTTACTAGCTTTCCGCCGCGGCTCCGCCCGCGTAATCTGTTTTTCCCGTGGGATTGAGGCATTTTCCAGCGGTAAAAGGTAGCCTTTGTTCCTCGGGGTGAATGTAGCTTTCTATTTTTTGAAATCCGCATACCTAGTAGTTTTTGTGTTTATTTATTACAAACATACACACACACACACACACACATACACACACACACACACACACACACACACACACACTCACACACACAAAAATACAAATCTTTCCTCTTTATAGTATTAGTAGGTATGGCAAGTAAAATTATACTATTCCTGTCCTATCTTCCTTTACGGTGCGGTCATAGTTTACAGGGTCCTCCGTTAAATAAATAGAGTATAAAAAAATAAGTGTAACAATCCATATTATACATACGGATCTCATCAACATATCACCGAAATAGCACAATGTGAATATTTGCAGCAAACTCGCGAATAGGAATGAGGCGAACGACACTATGAACGGTTTGTCGTTTATCGTCTGAAAAAAAAACCAAGGTGGATGTGATATAAAAAATTAAAAAGTCTAGTTTAGCTTTTTTCTTTTTTTTCAAGTTATTTATTAAAATACTTAGCAACCATCATAACTCATTCATGAGCAAAATGAGCATACTTAGAGCAACGCGGGCCTTCCGGAGCATAACACAAAAGTGCGCATGAGATACATTTTCTCAAAATTACGAACAAATAAATTAAAAAAGAAATATTTTATTATTTTTGTACACTGTCTTGTCAGTAAGATACACTATAGGTACGTAGATTTTAAAAAATTGCCAGAAATATTTCTTTTTCACGGGAAAAAATCTAATGCAACGTGAAAGTAGCTTCAAGCAGACGGGGCAGTAAAAAGAGATAGAATAAAAATGTTCCGTACCAATACATTAAAACCGCTGAGACAAATCAAAAGAGAACTTGAAACGAAGTTGAATAAAGTCGATTTTGCGTAAATAACCTCCAACAACTGCACGGACCTGAAAAAGAAATATATTATTATCTATTTCAAAATAAAAATGTATTAAAAAGATTTTTAAGAATAGATAATGATATATTTTTTGTCAATTATACTGTGCTGTATTTTCTAGTACGTGCAATAGACAAAGTATACTTTTTCTATTTTATAAAATCGTTGATCCCAAAAAGTTTATTTTTAGAATGTTTGTCTGGTCTATCTGTCTAGGTCAGTAAGTTTGCAAAGTTATATTCCTCCTGGTAATAAATATAACTTCAAATACATGCAAAATTTTTAATCGCGCGAAAATGTCCTATTTCCAAAGGAATTTAATAAGCAATGCAGATTATATTTTGTTACAAGGAAGTACTTATTAGCGAGATTTTACAAAGGTAGATAACTCATAGCCCTAGGGCTAGGACAACATAAACTCTAAGATCTGTTAAAAAAGCTATATAAAGAAGACTTATTGCAAAGTATTTTACTTACTTTATCAACTCCTGATGCCATTTAATAATACCAATGAATCTGGCTCTGAACTCTGTATTCTCCCCAATTCGCCGGACTGTTTGATCTTCGGTTATAAATGTCCTAAGATCGTATTGCAGCAGTTTGAACTGAACGCATATAAACATTGTGCATACGTAGAAGAAATAATCCACGCCGCTCATTTGTAGGATCACTAATACAGCTGAAATTTGATGCATAAGGATCGGTCTGATTAGGCGAACAATCTTAGCTCGAATTTGGTTTATCGTGTCAATAAAAAAAATTAGAGCTAAGTAACACTGTATGGGAAATGTTTTATTTTTTCTTCAACATAGTAATAGTAGCATTGTCGATGATACTCGTAAAACTAAAAATATTTCGCGTAGAAAAAAAATCACTTTTCTACACTGTCCATACAAGCCAACCTATTTGTCCACACAAGTTTGTTCAGAATGTGTATTAAATAAAAGGATCAAGGGTTATTTTTTTGACACCTTTTTTGTCCACTTTTTATAAATACCTACCAGCTTGTAAAGAAAATGGAAAAATAAAAGATACGGATGAATTGATTTTTCTTTACAACTTTCTTTATCACTAATCTTGCAAAGATAAAATTTCATAGTGTAAATATGTAGTCTGTACTCACTTTCCAAAGTCTGTCGAACGTAAATCCAAGGCCAGTATTTAATATTGTACGCATCAAAGGGGTATACCACTCGGAAAGGCAACTGCAGAACGATTTGCTCCGTAAAATAATACTCGATCGCCATTAAGCTCAGTGGCATTAACGGGAACGCAATAATAAGCGTCCAGTTAAAAAAGTTCATCGATTTCAAAACGAAAAACAAAAACGTTGTATCTTTCTTAATAATCTCCTGTTTCTCGGAAATCATCTCGCGTTTTGTGTGCATCAGTTCCAAATTGCGTAAAATCGATATTATTTTATTGATATTATTTTCGCAGACCAGGATGAAAATGGATTTTGTGTTGGCTAAAAAGCACATAGTGATGCAAGGCGCGACGTAGGTCAAAGTTGTAAAGCTGGCTCCTTTCATAGCGTTATCGATGAACCACGCGACGGCACCAGCTACATCGGTATTCAGGCAGATAAAATTAAAAAAGTAAACTAATTTGTATTTCAAATTCTCCATTCGTGTCTTTCTACTGCTCTCCAAATTCATTCCAGTCCATCGGAATGTGTACTCAATTTTTTTTAACGATTTATCTAATTGTAGTTCCTCATTCCCAAACATTTCTGTAGTAGGTATCTCAAAAAAGATTTTTCTTTGTATCTCTTCGAAAACCGCCTGTAATGGTCTAGATAAATTGAGGTAGTAAGACACGGTTACGCCATAATCCTCAGAAAGGCATGTTAGATAATAACAACTTGGGATGTCAACGTTATTAAAATTTACACGAAAAATGGCAAGCTCTCGTCAGCAATTTAGTTAATTGATGCCTTACGGACAAAATGGTACTACAACGTACCATTTGAATACAGTGTTGACTATTGAAAGCATGCGACTTTGCTGTAGTTTCGTCTTGTTTTAATTCTCTTAAGAATGAGACCAACCCGATTCATTCTCTATTATACCTACAGATGTCATATACTACTGGAGGATATTTACTTATTTACTTACTTATGATGATGATGTTTGAGTAAAATATACTGAGCCTGGTTCTCTTATTCAGGTAGATATAATAATATTCTCAAAAGTTATGAACAAACGCAATATGTATTTTTCTTTTCTTCATATCATCCACATTAGACGCTAATGGTATATTCTCGGTATCCGGTATTTATTTCGAAACAACAATTCCTAGTATTTCACTAATTGCTATGTTCTTTGATTGTGTTTCAGAATACTGGTTTTGTGGGTTTTTTCAAAGACCATCAATTTATTTTTACATCAGTACAGGGTTTTGTAAACATTAGAGCATTAGTGGTATTTTCAAAAATTGCTGTCAGATGCAATAGTTCACACTGTATGAAAAATTAAAGAAACGTTATAGACAATAAAAATGTTCACAAATGTAGTTTGAAAGCTGAATTGCAGATTATTTATTTAATTGTAGCTTGTAGCTATAGTACCCAGTAAATGCAATCAACATTTTTAAATTAATGTTAATTAATCGAGGACGAAAAAATGTAACCTCCATATAAATTGCCCGATAAAAATGACTAATACTTTGAATGAAGGCGTAATTTTCTTTTGGTTACTGGAATTGTTTCTTTCGGAAAGTGACTCAAAACCATTGACTGAACGACAATTCCCTTCAGTGTTGGCTAAAATAACAGGAAAACGTACTTAATACATTGCATAAAAAGTGTTATTTACCCCGATGAAAAAGAGGGGTGTTATAAGTTTGACATGTGTGAATGTCTGTCTATCTGTGGCATCGTAGCTCCTGAACGGAAGCGCCGATTTTGATTGGTCTAGTTTTTTTTTGTTTGCAAGGTGTCACAATCGAGAGTGTTCTTAGCTATGATCCAAGAAAATATCTTCAGCCATTTGAAGATTATCAGCTCTTTTCTAGTTGATGAAAGGATCTAAGTTTTTAGGTTAAAATTTTTAATTTTGTGTTATAAATAAACCGACTATAAACGGAGGTTCTCAAGTTAACGCACATATTTTTTAAACTCACAGTTCACAGAGTACAGCAATGTCCCAATAAAAAAGAGCCTTCCGACCTTTTTCAGATATCTTCCAGCCAATCCTATGCTAATCCTCGCACCAGTGGGAACACTTGTTGCTTTGATGCAGTTCTCAGGTCGGCTTGTGTCGGGAGTCGGGAGTCGGAACGTGCAACTCTTTTCTTTGGTGTTGTGTTGCCGAACGCGGGATCCGGGACTTTATTCCAGTGTTTTGTAATGTACGGCATTTTCGGGATGATATTGTTTGGTATGAAATTTTGAAGATGAAAGACAACAGTTTTTTGTCATTTTTAAGAGAAATTTCTGTTCTCTATGCGGCAAGATCGACATTTCGGTTTTTTGTATTGGAAGGAGTATTTTTTCCAATCAAACAAATAATACAAAGGTAACCTAATTCTGTTATTTCACTCGGAAAAGTTCATCGTCAAATTCTTTAAAACCAATTTTTGATTTTTTTTTTTTATCGTGTATTTTTCATCAATGTCGCCCAATTTCTTCTATCAAATGCACATTGCACAAACATTATTTGATCAGTGGAAAATTTACTAAGCTGAGCTTCATTTTAAAAACGCGAGAGCCCTTCTATCTCTTTAATAGTAAAATTCACCTGTGTAACTCACAACAAGTGCGATCCCTAACCCGTCAATCATCTAGAATATAGATGTTATGTCAATTTCTCCTTTTCGCAAATAATAAAAGTACGTAGGTAGTAGTGCTTGAAATGTATCAAAAAAATATTTTTCTGGCGTTGCGCGTTGTAGTGCAGATAAATCAATATATAGGTACTAGATAGTGTTGTACCCATACTGTGGTTGTACCGAATCGAAACTGCATAGGTTGGGTCAAAGAGTAAGATCATTGAAATGTTCAATTTACTTCCTTCTTTCTTTATCGTGTGGGTTTTGCGGTTAACCTACCCCACGAAAGCTGGTTTAAATTTTTCATCCACTTAATTTTCTGTTTAATATAGAGCCTCTTTTTAAATACCTATATTTTAACATACGCTTGTTCGAATAAATAGAGAAGAATTTTGTTATGAATATTTTCAAATAAAAAAAAGTTATTTCAAACTTTCAGTCAATAGAAGTATTAGTAAAAAGATTATCTTAAAAACTAAGGTTAGTTATAAATTAATAATGATAGAAGCTCAGTTCAGCTAAGCTGAAGTTTAATATTTCAGGTGAAAAACCCATTAGCCGACCCTCATGATTTTAAGAAGTGAAGCCTGACCAAAGAAATAAAAAGCCTCACCATATTGCGGAATTTCAATGGAACTAATATTATAATGGAAATTGTTGCCATAAACATGGCGCCCCCAGAGCAGGTTTTTTAATTCTTTGGTCAGGCTTTACTTGCGTAAGAAAGATAGCCTACGTTTACGAATTTGCTCCTTTAAAAAGAGTTAACTCAATGAACAGGTTACATTCAATAATAATTCAAAGCCCATCTCTATTATAGTGTTTTTTTGCCCAGTCTCGGAGCAACTGCTTGGCCAGTGCCATGATTAATGTGACTGGCTGGATGCATTCGTAGCTTTATTCACTTTTTTTTTGTTTTTCTGAACGCAACAGGTTGCCGCGTTTTCGGGACTCACCGAGTCGCGATTTGAATTTGGAGATGGAGGATTTTAAAATTGGAACGGTTTAGTTTTTATGTAATTCTTTTTGGGAAGGAGTCGAAAAAATGTAAAGCCCAACCGTACCGAGGTTAAGATTTCTTAGTTCAATACATAAATTAATAATTTAATTGCAAATTTTTGTATTATCTTTTTTAAATGTAACGTACCTAATGAATGTGTTTTATGAAATCAATATATAAAAATTGTGAACTACGAGTATAAAACGAAGATATGAGACATAATCAGTTAAGATGACATGGCAATATTAAAGGAGCCTAAAAAATAACAATAATTTGAAAGTGAACTTATGCTGAAATGGCTTTTGATAGTAGCAGCCCAAATAGACAAGTCTGTGCTAGGGTTAACTAATTCATAAACAGCTTTTGAACGACTATCTTAGTAAAAGCTCATCTGTGTCACAAAAGTGGCCGTTTTCCGCAATTGTTCCATCTTTAACTACTAGCGAGATATAATAAATAAAGTTAATGGCTTCTATATATCCTACAGAACACCGTCTAGTTCCTCGCCGTTTTAGATTTTTAAAATATTGATTATTTTTCGATTTCATTTTTTTTAAAGAGTGTGGGCGCCACTTAGCTCCTGTAGGCATCTTAACAAAAGTGTTCTGTGTTTTATGCATGCATACTGTACACTACCGTTACAAAAATACTTAAAAAAACCTTTCCCATCGCGAATCCACCGGCCAGCTCGCTCATATGGTCACAGCTGGGTACCGTCGCGTATCGCTATTCCATAAATACATCTATATATAAGTATGTACAATACAAATGTCCCGTCTGTATGTGTGTATGAACCAGACAACCCCTGCTGCGTGCACTATGCGAGCGTTTTTGATAGGGTTGACGCAAAAAATAATTTATATCATAAATAAATTCATGTAAGGAATGCTTGAGATTAAGGCTTTGAAATTGTACCTATTTACCTAAATTCTAATAAAGCTTCTTCCAATAAATTGTTCCGTAAGATAATCTTATAAAGTTTTTTTCTTCATTCGGTAGTTTCGAAGCCTATTCAATGTAAACAAACAAAGCATTCATCTGTATAATATCAGTACTATAGGTTACTAACTATACGTAGACTAGGTATTTCTTTACTTAAGCTTTTGAAGCTACATTTTAGCACTTTATAATCCAGCAGTCAATTTGTGAATAATGAAATTTTGTCGATTACATTGTATCTTGATAAAAAAGTTTAGTAAAATAATTTCATACTGAAATTAATACTGTACTGTAGCTCATTCAGGGCAGCGGAAACAAGGTTCGCCACTTTATGCAACCAGTTATATTTTAAGCACGGTAATTTTATTTTCAGTGCAATAAAGGTAGAATGTTCATTTCAAATCGCTTTACGATCGAAGTAAAGAAAGCTCGTCCAAAATTTATAAATATTTAAGTATGTACTTAGTGTACCGTTAAGGTGATTTTTAAAACGTCGAAACAAAATAAATTTAACTTTGCCATGTCATGTGAATAAATTATTTTTAAGCCTAAATATAAATGAACCTCAAACAACAACGCTCTATAAAAAACGACTAGGGAAAGGAGCGTAGCTTTATGTCTATGTCTTCTACATACAGCATCGCACAGACGAAAATAATTTTCCTTATGAGATAGAGATGTTTTCCGCAGTATAAAGTACTTTACGATTGAAACCAATGTACCAATTATTTTCATACCAAACATCCAATCTGATCAGCGCCACTCAGCGGTCTAAGAGTGAAAGTGGAATAAACATCTAAATGTATTTTCACGTTTTTAATTTAAGTGATTGGTGACAATGACAACCCTACACAACTAGCGCGATCACACCCCCTGCGTGTCACAGACCCCTCTTAACAAGTGAGAACGCACACATACGCACAATCGTCCATACGTATACGACACACTCACACATGTAAATAAATGAGTGAAAAATTTGACAGCCGATAAATTAAAAGAACCTGTTAGGGGTAGTTTTTTGTCTGCTATATTTTGGATTATTTATAGTTTTTGTTGTAAGATAAGTTAAAAGTAGAGCTTAGCTTTACTATTAGAAAAGTCATAGTAAAAATGTGTTTTACGTGTTTTAAAAAATAAGTACCTAAATAATATGTTTATTTCCCAACCTATTTAAAAATAGTATATTTCATTACAAGTGCGGAAAGGCTGTCATTGCAAAGAGTTCCGACAAATGTGTAGCCGAGCCGAGGCGCATATGATTCCAGCCAGCCCCTCTAACATGCCCGGTCCACGCGTGACAGACATAATTTTGTCGTGCGTATTCTCTTATCCTATTGGAGAATATTTCAATATGGCGGATTTCTCGCGCGACAAACTTTTGTCATAGCACTGCATGTTACGGGTGCTGATATACTCAAAGCCAACGTCACACAATAATATTGAAAGTTGATTATTTTGCAGTCCTACCTACCTTTAAGAAATAAATAAATGACGACAATAAAAGCGTCACATGGCCACATTCCTGACGCATTTGACTTGCAGCATTCGACGTATTGTGCCTACATTGTGCGCAACCACAGAATAAATAATAGTACTAGGTACAGAAGGCGCACTCTCTGATAGCAAACGTGCTAATTTCAATCTAGCGACCACGCAACTAACGTTCAAATTACTTTGAACGCGTCGAACGTGACCCTGGCTATAATAGCCTACCGTTTCTCGCTGCGCTTGTTTTAAAACATTATGCACCTTAAGTCCGCGACGCGAAAGTCCGCATTACTAAGTCCGTCGCGCGCCTTTGATAAAGCCGCTCCTCTGTAGGGTTGGGCGTAATTACAAAATAATTGAATTAGACCTTTGATATTATATTGGTATTGGTAATACTTCACTGGTAACTAATAATAATCATAATAAATAATTTTAATTAAACTTGACCAGTTACAATAATTGTTTTACAAAGCAACCACACTAGGCGCAGCCTGTATCGTGGCTACTATTTGATCTAAAGTTCGTCATTTTCAATACATTTCTTTATTTTATTACGTAACTTATGAGCATTTAACTAGTAACCAGTTTATGTGAGCTTGTATTAGTAAGCAATCTCTAGTTCTGGGAGATCTACTTATACTGAACGATTTCTAATTAGAGGTGGTTAACATTTACACGAAAATATAGCAGCTGGGGTAGGGTGATATCACTAAATATGTTAATACCTGAAGTTATTTCATTATTATAATGATTTAATCAATAAAAATGATATTAAAGACAATAAAAGTATTATCTTAGCTTTCGATATTACTCGGAAGGAAAAAAATGTTACCTCATTGACATTCCTATCGTTATTTAAACACCCGAATGCTATACAATACCTTTTTACTTTTCGTTCACCCATAATAATTAAAATAAGACTTGGAATAAGCGAATTAAAGCACGGGCGTCGTCACTCGGGTGCGCGTCGCTCCTTACTAACTATCCGCCTTAAGGCGGACGCCGGCGTAGGTACATTCTGGAGCTCTGGCGCGAAGTGAGCCGGGCCTGGCGCAACTAACTAAACGTACATTCTTTGCGCGTTATTCAGACACACAGTGCGTGTGACGTTTGGCACCGTTTAGTATAAAGCCGGCTCCACATTCTCTACAAAAGCTAGTAGAGACATGCCAAATGAGAGAGTGTAGAGGGAGGTATTGGCCTATATTCGTGTTGTCTCACTTATATTGGCCTTTCGACAAGAGTTTTGGCTTTCGGCGAAACTCTAGTCTAGAGTGTAGAGCGGGCTTAATACTAATGAAGGTATACTAGTATTATTATTATCTGTGGTTTAGTGGTATAACTTTACACACGTGTGATTTAGAGTTTCCTAATTTCCTTCACGATTTCCTCCGTACTATCGCGGACTAACGCGGACGGGCCCTAGATGGTGGAGGAAAAGCCCTATGAAATTAAACACAAAGAAAGAAAGAATGAAAGAGGTTGCCAGCACGAAAGCGGCGAGCATGTAGGACGCATGCACGCCACAGTACCAACGTAATAGGAGTGGTCCGAGAATCGCAAAACGCGACGATCTGGAGATCTTGGTTTGCCGCTGGATGCGGGCAGCGCAGGACCGATCGTTGTGGAGATCACAGGGGGCCTCTGTTTTGGCCTTTGTCCAGCAGTGGACGTCTACAGGCTGAAATTATGATGATGATGATGATGATGATGATGATGGATGAGACTTTGCGTTGGTTTGAGACCATTTTAGCTTATACACCTCTTTACCTCTTGGGCAGTAAAAAAACGCATTAGAATTACATATTTAGAATACAAAAAAGGTCTACTTGGAGTATCATTTTGGTAATTCACTAATGGTACAGAAGCCAGCATAATATGCGGTTGGACATTCGCACTACAAAATTCACCCCTACCGCTACGGAATACGGGCGCTCTCAAGGTCAACATGTCCAGCCGCATGTGCTGGCTTCTGTAGGCCTACTATGTAAGTAGCGGCAGGCTCGAGAAGCTGTCAAACGCGACATAGTGACATTAAGAGCCATAGTAGTTCTGTCAATATGTCGCCTTTGACAGCTTCTCGAGCCTGTCGCTACTTACATAGTAGGCCTACTGTACATACATACATGTGTGAAAGTAAAATAAAAAATAATAATTTAGAGATATTGTTTAATGCTTTTCGGAAAAGAAAATGTATAGGAAAGTGAATTTTAAGAAAAGGCTTTGCTCAAGTTTATCCTAGGTAAGAGGTTGAATATTTTTTTCCAATACTACAGAAACAGAATAGTAAGTAAGTAAGTACTAGGGTACCAGCAGACAAAAAATCTCAAACGACCCAAAGTGCTCCAGTATACGGCCCCTAAACAATTCACCTAACCTTAATAAACTCGAACTGGAGTTTTACTTTCGAAGCATTCCACGTTTTTTTGCCCCGTCCCGTAACTCAAGCCTCACGAACGCTTATTTTTTGTAGGAATACGTAAAGAGTTCGTGCGTCGTGCGATACAGATTTCTCGACGAAAAAAAAAGAAAAAATACTGGCTGAAAAAAAAAGGTAAGACGGGCTGTGTCGGGCGGGCCTGCCTGCCGCATGTCAGACAAGCGACAGCGCAGCGCTCGGGGCTATGGACTGCTGCATACGAGGATACAATCCCGAGATCTGTCTGCAGATATTATATATACATATGTATATTATTATATAGGTATACTAGCTTTCCGCCGCGGCTCCGCCCGCGTTATTGGGAATGAGGTAGGTACTTTCCCGCGGCAAAAGTTAGCCTATATTCTTCCGCAAGGTCTATTCTATCTTTGTGCCAAATCCGCCCGCTTTAATATATTCCCATGGGAATGAGAAATTTTCAGGGTGAATGTAGCTTTTTAATGGTGAAAGAATTTTTGAAATCGGTTCAGTAGTTTCTGAGTTTATTCGTTACAAACACACACACACACACACTCACACTCACAAAAATACAAATCTTTCCTCTTTATAATATTAGTATAGATATATCTCACCAAAAACATTCTGTAAAAAACTAGTTACTTGGCTGTTGAAGGGTACACAAGGAGTTCTATAAACCAGGTGCTCCATGATTCCATTGCACCAATCTGTGGCCAGAACCGCTACTCATTGACGATGGAAAATCAACGGCCCAGTCACACAACATTAACTATAATAATAAAGAAATCGCAGTAATGAACCTTAGACTTGGTACGACTTTGTCTAGATTTCTTTACTTTTTAGAGATAAACAAGCAGCTCCATCGAGAGTTGGCTAGTTTTTTACAGAATGTTTTTGGTGAGATAATAATATTCTGTTTCGATATTCTCATGTATAACATAAAGCGCTATGCATTCCGTCGCACTCGGGCACATTCAATAACAAACTTCTTTATAACATTTGTTTTCTGAAACCTACTTTATTATTATCTCAATAAGTCCTATTTTCACCGCAATCATTAACTTTGTTTTCCAGTCTGCTAACTTACGAGGTACAATTTTGAGCTCAAATGAATTCTATTGCTTCGATATTAAGGAATATTTTGACCGCATTGATCAGACATGTCGTTGTTCTTTACCGACGTTTCTACAAAAGCATCACTGGCGATAAATAAGATGATTTTGGTTGTTGTTTCTTTGAGTTAAGGACTGTTTTGATCGCATTTTTGTGTTTGTTCTGTGGAGTTGCGTTTACAAGCTGTAATTTTTTCATGTCTGTAGACCAGTTTAGTACCTATCTTCGTCTTTGAAGTATCATTTTTACAAACATTTTATTGGCATTAGCTGTTTCTTTTCGCTTTGTCCTTACTCTTTAGGTTTTTATGGTAGTAAATTACTTCCTATTTTAGTTTTTGTTGGATTCAGCAGAAAAATATTCTAATGGGTCTAAGTCGATTTTCAGTAATTTTTTTTGTAACCAGATGAGGCTGCAAGGAAGACGAAATAAGGAAAAAAGAAATCTAAGTTTTTTATAAAATTATTATTGTACCCTAATAATACTTCTGAACCTATAGGTACGGTATTAAAGCCTGACCAGAAAAATGAAAAACCTGCTCTGGGGGCGCCACGTGTATATTTTTATGTTTATGGCAACAATTTCCCTTATAAAATTAGTTCCATCGAAATCCGCAACATGGCGAGGTTTTTTTTTCTGGTCGGGCTTTAGGTATTAGTAGATCGAAATAAAAAAATATAAACTCGTAACATAGGTACCACTATAGAAATACTCTAATGCACACAAAAAACTACAAATATAGAATAAAAAAAGAATAATGATAAAATATAATGAACAGACACCTTATGATAACAATTTATTCCAAGCAACTTTAACTTTCAGTAGTGCAGATTACGATACATTAAACTTAGCAAATTTTGATAAAAATGGTTGTTATAATATGAGTGGTTTACTTGTACACGGTGCGTAGGAGTGCGAAGTATGACCAGGATCTGCTCAATATCTGAAATTAGACAAAGTTTATGTAAAGTATCGAATTAAGGTCAAAGTCAGATTACAAGTCATCATTTCTTTCGTATTATTATTATTATCATAAAGAATGTTAGAAATACTGAAAATGTCCCAAATCTACAAAAATCTTCTCAAAAACCGCGTATTTTTCAATATATATTTTACTAGCGACCCGCCACGGCTTCGCACGGGAAAATGGTTATTGTGGGTTATCCTTAAGTATATTATGCATGTATTATACATCTAAACCTTCCTCTCTATCTATTAAAAAACCGCATCAAAATCCGTTGCGTAGTTTTAAAGATTTAAGCATACATAGGGACATAGGGACAGAGAAAGCGACTTTGTTTTATACTATGTAGTGATTCTTTTGGAAAACCCAATCAATGTGTCTCTAAAACAGTTTAAGTTTACCTTAGACTAACATCTAGAGCCAAACAATTTATTTTTAAGTACCTATTAGACCTTGAACATTTTTGGATACCTACCTATAACCACAGATTAATAAATAGCTACTAACGTAACTATAACACAAAGAGTATTGAACACAAAAAAAATCTTTCTTACTCTATGAATGTCCTTCTAGTCTGTTTCAACGAGATTTATTTCTAATACTTACAATAAGTATTTTCCAAAATCCAAATATTTGTCTCTTAGTTATTATTCATCATCTTACAATTAGACCAAGTGACTGACACTATTTATTCACTATTTTTTTATTTTTTTTTTATTTTGCGCTGTTCATCCTTGTCTATTACACGCATTCGAGAAGGATGAATAGGCAAAATGACGTAGAAATCTATCTAATTGCAAGACCTTGTTTTCTTGGACCATGACTCTACCTAAGCTAATATAGTTCACGATTGTGACCATGTTCCGTCTGGCTCTGAATCATCGTAGCTCTTGCGTCATCTTCTAATGTAAATACCCACTCAACCGTGGCCGGTCGGGGACATTTTGAGCTAAAGTTTAGCTACTTTGACAGCCTGACGACAACCCAGCGCAAACCGGTTCTATGCGATTTCAAATAAAACTAGACAGAATTGGCCTGATTCTAAATTTAAAAATCATATGTCCATTTCACGTTCTTAAGAACGAAAAGGGACAGGTGATTTTCAACTTTTTAGAGATGTCAAACATCGATTTAGTACAAAGAGATTTGAAGAGCCAGCTGCGAAGCTGGCTCTTCAAATCTCTTTGCTATGCTTGAGTCGAAAAAGTACGACGGATCAAGCTTCACCGGACTTGCGGGGGAGGGGAAGACTCTACCCCAAAAAAAGTCATATACCAACGCGTCTAGGGGCGGCTCGAGGGAGCCTCGGACCACGGCCTAGCGCGTTGATATTGAAAAACATTGTGAAGGAGACGACGCCTGAGGGGCTTCGTCTCTGATTATCAATTTTGATTTTGGCTCTGGCCGCGGCCCCGCCGTCGGCGGGTACGGGCGTTGTTACCTGAAGGGTATTCGCTACTAGAAGGGCGTTCTGTTAGGTGTAATCTAAATTCTTATGTGTTTGTTCCTAAGGATTAGGGAAGGAAATAAGTAGGTATGTGATTCAATTTTAAGTTGAAATAAGTATGTAGAATATTTTATCAATTCACGACAACCCTGTTGTAAACAAAGTAATAAAAGACAATGATATTTTGAATTTCTCAAGCGGCGGCGTATTCTTGCTCACTAGTATGACTATTCACTAGGTTATGCGGGTCATAATCGTAAACAGAGAGCCTAGGAAATAAAATATGATATTTATTGGCAGGTAGGCAATAATTATCACACACAGCTATAGTGTGAAACTACAGGAGATAAAATTGAAATAGGCTTTTGAAAGTATGATGTTATTACCTGGATAGAAAATTAACCAATTATAATTTGAAATGGTTACCTTTTTATTACCTATCCAAGTGAAAATTAGACAAATTGTACAGAAGTCAGCACGTGAAATTCGCACTACGAAATTCACACGGAATAAGTACGCCACAGAACATTTAAAAGAGGTTAGAAAGGCGATGTGGGCGGGGCCGGCGCGCCAAAACTATGAGCAAAACGCTCATACTTCACGCAAAGAAACGATCGCGCTGTCTAACTCACACATAGCTATAAAAATCTACATCAGTGTGCGTGCATGCGTATGATTCGTTTCCATTTGAAATCGCGTGATTGAGCGGCGCTATGATTGGCTAGATTTGAAATTGCAAATATGTGCGTAAACTTCATCTTTATTGAAGTACAGATGTAGTGGAGGTGAAAGGTGGGGTGGAATCGGCGACACCAGATTTCATACGGACGGCGCATTATCGCCATTCTAACCTCTTTTAAATGTTCTGTGGAATACGCTCTCAAGGTCAATAATTTCATCCACATGTGCTGACTACTGTATCAGTATTTGTTAAGACGACGGCAGAATTTTTTATTTAACTTTACAAATTTCGCAAATTCCTTTCTATGTACGAGTAATATTACAATATTACATACATTGCAAAAACTATGGAAGTATGAATACTTCCATAGTTTTTGCAATTGCATGTAGATCAAAATCGCTACTAGGAATTCTGTCTGAGGGCCCCAGGGTTACCGACATAGTCACTCCAATAACAGCCCTCTAACATGCCCGTCCACGCGTGGCAGACATAATTTTTTCGAGCGTATTCTCTTATCCTATTGAAGGATATTTCAATATGGCGGGTTTCTCGCAAGTTTTTGACAGTTAAATGTGTGACAAACTTTTGTCATAGCACTTCATGTTACGGGGGCTGAAGTGGCAGTGGGCTGGTCACGTATGTCGCATAACCATTGAAGTCAGCTATTTAAGAAAAGCTAGTTTAGGCAAACGAAGTATGGAACTATGTAGGTATTCTGTTCCGTGGTATGGGATGCTCCTTAGATGGAGTGACAATCTGCGTAAAGTTGCTGGCAGGATTTGGATGCAGGCGACAGAGAATAGAGCCAAGGGGCGCAGAGAAGGAGAGGCCTATGTCCAGCAGCGGACTGTCATAGGCTGTTAATGATGATGATGATAGGTTACTAAGATGGACTTACTTACCGTTGTAAATGCTGTCAAATTCAGGTTTGCGAAATTTGCTGCCGTCAGGCGACATGGTTTCTGACTCCTGCCACAAAAAGGAACATTTGAGGTCTTGGTAACTCGGAATATCTTTATGTACTGTAAGCTTCGAGCAACACGGGCCTTCCCTTCCGATACGGAAGGCCCGTGTTGCTCGAAGACTGTAGGTATGTTTATTGAATGGAATGGAATGGCATGATGTATGACATAAACCACTTTTAGGGTTTCGTACCTCAAAAACAAAATCGGAACTCTTATAGGATTACTTGTGTGTCCGTCTGTCAGCACCGATTGCCTCCGAAACTACTGGACAGATTTTGAATAATTCTACGAACCTGATCAAAATGAGGAATATGCTCCTTTTGATGCACGGGTCAGCATCATACCAGCGGCTATTATAGATACCTTCAGCAACCTTCATGCTCTGAAAAAGTAGTAAATATGTATTAACCATATTATTATAGCATTAGACATCCACTACAAGATAAAGATCAATAATCAGTCTTACGCAAATCATCTCCCAGCCAGATAGACGTCCACTGCTGGACAAAGGCCTCCCCCAAGAATCTCCACAATATTTGGTCCTGCGTTGCCCCCGCTCGCATCCAGTGCAAATAGTGCCTTGTATGTTCTACCAAAAATAATGTTTAACTGTAGTATCTATTAGACATTGTGAAAGTGCTCTAGCCAGCCATTAGCAGTTTTTATTTATTATCTTTGACTTCGGATAATTTTGACTTTAAAAGACTAGGTTAGCTCAAAAACGCTTAAATGGCTAGATTCGTTTGGCTTTCTAAACTAGGTTGCAGTTATAGCAGTAAAACCTAAACTATATTTAAAAATAATATACCTACCTAGTGAATTCCCAACATACCAAATGAGGTACAAACAAGAGAATTCCAAGTATAGCTAATTAAATCGTCGTATTCACATGGCAAGTTATATGACACATTGTCCAGTAGCCGGAAACAGCCTATAGATAGGCCTGTTCCATTTAATGTGTGGGAGGAAAGAGGAAGGGAAGAGGAGTAAAATAAATACACTGAAATGGTGGAGATAGCGACTCCTAACTATAGTCTGTTAAGTTATGTATACTTGGGTAATTTTTTGGGAAATTTGAACAAACACCGGATTAACAAATGACGTCACCATCATACTTACACTTTGTGTTTTTGGCATGAAAGCTAACCCACGAAATAGTTTAAGGTATAAAAACCTCGTTGTATCTTGATAACTTATTAGACAGACTCTATTATAATTTCATCAGTGTTTTTATTCCCAAAGTTGCAGTTATTGTAACGTCTGTTAACTTATTTTTAAGGTTAGACGTCTGAGCTCAATGCTTTTCGATTTCGCTTCAGTTTCAAATAGAAAAACTATATTGAAGATGAAGGGGTTAAATTATTGAACAATACTTTTTCATGGATATACAGTTTTATCTACTCACGTACAGCAGACGGATAAAATTCTTACCGATCTCATGAGCAGATCACCAAAGAGGCACAGCAACGATATTTGCGACAAGCTCATCATGAGAAACGTGAAGAATGCAAATATTCCGGCACCGTCATCCAAAATCTGAATAAAATAAAGCTGACTTTAATAAAATACAACCTACCACAAGAGCACTTCCAAACATAACAATATTACTACTCTACCACGCAAAGTCAAAGGACAATCTACCTATTCTTCTTACAAGAATGAAATAAAAAAAACATCAGTGCAGTGTTTGAGTAGGCAATGGGATAAATATTATCTTACCGTCACATTAAAGGCACTAAGGCAGATGAGCACAGAACTGGTGATGATGTTGAACAAAGTCGACTTTGAAGATATCAGTTCGACTTGGTCGACCAATCTGTAAAAAATAATAATGTTTAAGAGAAATATTTTAATCGCATCAATCAACCAAAAGATGTTAACAGCATGATAAAATCACAAAACTCTTGAGGATCTATGGTGCAAAGAAATTTCAATTACTTACTAATAAGTCTAAAATAGTGAAACATAGTAAATTCACACGTACATAATTTCTCTTACTAAAAGCCTTCATCATCATCATCTCAGCCGAAAGACGTCCACTGCTGGACAAAGGCCTCCCCTAAGGATCTCCACAATGATCGGTCCTGCTTGGCCCGCATCCAGCGGCTTCCCGCGACTCTCACCAGATTGTCAGTCCACCTCGTGGGGGGCCTGCCCTTTCTTAACCTTTCTGCCCCAACGGCCGTCGGTTCTACGCGCAATGTGCCCAGCCCATAAGCCTTATCAGAAAATAACTGAATACGTACTCTATCAATTCTTGATGTCGTTCTATCAAGACCTTCAGCCTGTGTCTGGTTTCCGTCTTCGAATCAGAGACTACATGTTCGAACTTATGGCAGAGGATCCTGAAGTGGATATGTGCATATGTACAGAATGTATACACAAATGTGTCGGTCCCAAAAACGTTAAAACCTGCAATGAATGCTGTAAAATAAAAAGTGGTGAAATACTATAGAATAAAATATAAAATAATTTGCAAGATTACATGAACAGATGGGTCTTAAATATAATTAGAAACAATGTATTCTACTGAACATTTTCTGTGTGCAAATATTAAGTTAAATAAGGAATTAATTAAAAAGGTTAGTTTAAGTACCTGTCTACATAAAAGTGTCCAAAGAACAAAGATATTTCTAAAAGATATAAGGTGCATAGATACTAGAAAAAACACATATTGCTTAAATAGTCTAAATAATTATTTACTTCAATACTAGTGACTTACTCGACCAAACTTGATGCAAATAAACAATAGGCCATGTTACTTTGGTGAACGGGTCGAAAAAGTATTTAGTCAAGAATGGTAGTTGCAGTTCCCATTCTCCTGTCTTGTAGTAAATATATCCCATCGACATTAGAGGTAATGTAGTAAATGCCACTATGACCACTGCACTTGAATAGTATAGCAAGTGAATAACGAAATTCAAAAATTTTGTACCATTCATTACAATTTTTCTTTCAAACATCTGTGATTCCGTCGAATCTAGCTTAAGTGCTCCTTTTTTAAAATTTTCTGCGTCTTGAATGCTGCTTATGTCGCATTTTTCATCGAAATTTGAGTGAATTTTCTTCAGTCTTTCAATAACATTAAGGACGTTTTTTCTATAGTAAAACATTGGGACAATTTTCGCCGTTGACAAAAGGCAGATAGTGGTGCAAGGAGCAATTAATGAGAGTTCGCTGAAGCTCTTTTCCTTTTGGATGCCATCAAATAACCAAAAGAATTCACCAAAGACATCTCCATAAAGCCACACAAAATTAAAAATGAATAAATAGTCTAGAAATAAGATGAAATAAGCGTTATTAGAAGGGTATAATCTTATACCAGAAAAAAGTAAGGCGATGTTAGTAAGCTTTAAAGACTTTTCTAAACTTCCAGACATTTTAAGTCGAGCAAAGAAAATGGCAAATATTTTTCTCGCTTTTTTCTATACTTCAAAAAAGAGACCAAACATTAAGCTTCTTTAAATGGAAATGAATATTTTTTTCCATCCTGAAGAATTTAAACATTTCCGTCTCATGTACTTGCCGATTTTAATTAGTGTCTGCAGTAAAAATGTCAAAAGATAAAAAGACAAACAGAATAAGAAACGGCTGATTAATAAATATTCTGTCTGTCAAAAATGTTTCAACTGGTATATTCAGTATAATATTTCCTTTGAACATCATGTGATATTATGAAGTTATAAAGGTTTCAAAAGTACATTGTGTGTTTTAATGTTTCATTTGTAATTTTGAATGTTCCAAAAGTACATTATATCTTAATTGTAACAAAATTTTCACTTGATAATTTTTCACTAAATATTTGATTTTATCTGTCGTACACATTTATGCAAAAATTATTCAATAACTAATTTAACTCCTTGGTGCGGACACAAGAGAAGTTTGTACCTATTTTGTTTTGCACCATTGTTTTCAGCCCAAAATTATTGAATAATTAGTATTTGTAACCGTATTACGGAATTTTGAAATTCATAGAAATTTAAAGACCTGTTGTGATTTCCTCTCCTTATTGCGCTCTCAAAGCAGGTTTTGTATTTTTCTGGTCAGTCTACCTACGTCATATCGATGACAACAGGAAAAAAACTTCTAAAATTATTAAAAGCAAATTAAACTTACCGTCTCCGAAATGCCTTAGCGTCAACGTCCAAAACTGGTGTATGAATAGCGTCATCCATAGACTCTTAAATTCTCCGTTTGAACTCGCCGACGATACCGACAAAGCGATCCGCCATATTGGAACCTTCGCCTGTCACCGGGGTGTTAGAAAAACAAGCGGCAAATGACAAAGACTTGGACCCCGGAATGGATGGCAACAATTTCGATATTATATGGCATGATGAAATGAAAACAGTCGTAAATGGAAAACAAACAACGGAAAAGGATTCGTTTGAAAAATATATAGGTACTTAATATTGTTTAAGCTAAGTGAGAATGCGCTTTGTGCAAGAATGGAACCTCAAAATTTACGGACACACCGCAGGGATTGCGTTTGCAATGCAAGTAAATTAACTACAGTGATAATAATTAATTGTATATTTTCGTAATGTTCATAATTTTTAAATAGTTGTAACCAAGTGTAGACCAGCTATAATTGTTCTTTTGTCCGCTTGTTTAACAGTTTTTCCCGTGAAAATGAAAATTTTTCCCGCGTTATGTTACTCCCCAAGGAAAGTTTCATTATTATCGGTTCAGTTCTTTCGGAGCCTATTCAATGCAAACAAATAAACAATTAAATCTTTCGTTCTGCTTTGGTCTTTTTTTGAAAATAGAAAGTAACTGCTGTTAAATAGTTCCTTTGAAATAAGTAAGCCTGTGAGACGTCATTATTTATTTATTATTTTTATGATAAATCTAAGTTATTTGGGCTGAATAGTCTTTATTGAACAGTGGACATTTGGAAATAAATAGATGATATTGTTGAAGTAAGTAATAACAAACTAATGAAGTGCAGATTTTATATTTTAAAAAATCAATGATAGACTACAGGCCCGTGTTAAAAAAATGATGGGTCATTTGAACCACCAGATGACCTATGTAGAACGATATAAGAGCATAAAATAATAAGATTCAGCACTATGCCGTCACTTGTAAGCTGTCCAACTGAGTGTAGGTGAGAATTGAAAAGTACAGGTAGAGTGAGTACATTTTGGTCATATATTTTTGTACGGCATTCTTACCATCGATAGATCCATGAAAAATAATAAGAAAACGCGTAGTGCCGTATAAAAATGGTGCGCCAAAAAGTCGGAATTTTTTTTATATTTTCCGACAATTTCCAGGGTGAATTTGGTCATTTGATTTTGTACGGCATCAGTTTCATATTATTTCAATACTGCTTCTAATCCATTATTCCGCAACGCCGTACAAAAATCATGCGACAAGGGGAAAAAACCGAGGGTTGCAACCCCCTCTCTTTCCGTGGTCCAGGGGGTGATTTGACACAACATCAAATTAATTTATTTCGAAAGTATTTTATGCATAGATAATATTTTTTCATATGCCGTACATTTTCGTTGGTTCAAAAGGGAAAAAAAATGAAAAAGAAAAAATCAAAAAGAAAAAATCCATAATAACGAAAAGTAAGGTGAAATAAGTAGTAAGGTGATAGAGAAGATAATTCGGACGTCGATGAAGACGTTGAATATGATAACAACTCAGCGGCTGATTCCGATACTGAATAATTTAAAGAAAAACCATATTTTTTATTATCATCATCATTAAGGCCCAGCGCATACCAGGAGAGGTGCGGCGAAGATACTGAGAACGTATCAATTAAAACTAAACCTTAAATATTTTGGCATACGGTTGAAAACGGCATGCCAAATCGAGTAGCGCGCGGCGCGTCGAAGCTGCCACGAGAGCCGGCGCGAGACCGCCGTATGTCAAAATATTTAAGGTTTAGTTTTAAATGATACGTTCTCAGTATCTTCGCCGCGCCTCTCCTGGTGTGCGCTGGGCCTAAATATATCGATTTTTTCTAAAAATTTATTGTTTTATTTATTCACATCATTACAATGAAACAAATCAATTATATACATGTATCAATAATGTTCGAAGTATATAGTAAACCAAAAAGTATACAAAACTGTTGATACTGTGATTGATAGTTTCAATTTTTGGATATAATATACACACCGTTTCACTTCAGTTAGACGTCATAGTGATTTTATCATATTATCAATTGTTCTCTTCAAAAATATGTTAATGCCGTACTGTATCAGATGGCCATAAAGTACCCTTAAAATTGTAGCGTCATTTTCATCAGCCTAAAAGATATGGTCTGCATTAAAATGTACGGCATCATTTTTTCCTAATTTATTTATGTTAATACTATTTAAAACATGGGATACAATGTAGAAAACTGCTATATTTCATTAATCTATGATATTTAAATTTCTGCAATAATTTGCAAAATTTCAGTTTTTGTATTTCTCTATATTTTTTTTCAGAACAGTTTCTTTTGAACGGCAATACTATATAACAATTGTATTTTACAATAGCATGTTAAAAAAAAAGTTCCCGTACAGGATCAAATGATTTTACAGCTTTATAAATCAAGAATACGATGAAATTAAGATAATTTATTGATATACATTCAAATGAACAATCATTTTTTGGCGGCATTATTTTTAATAGTACTTTTAAGTGCTAGATAATGTTTTGAAACCGAAGCCGTACTTTTTCAAATCACCCCCTGGACCACGGAAAGAGAGGGGGTTGCAACCCTCGGTTTTTTCCCCTTGTCGCATGATTTTTGTACGGCGTTGCGGAATAATGGATTAGAAGTAGTATTGAAATAGTATGAAACTGATGCCGTACAAAATCAAATGACCAAATTCACCCTGGAAATTGTCGGAAAATAAAAAAAAAATCCGACTTTTTGGCGCACCATTTTTATACGGCACTACGCGTTTTCTTATTATTTTTCATGGATCTATCGATGGTAAGAATGCCGTACAAAAATATATGACCAAAATGTACTCACTCTACCTGTACTTTTGAATTCTCACCTGCACTCAGTTGGACAGCTTACAAGTGACGGCATAATGCTGAATCTTATTATTTTATGCTCTAATATCGTTCTACATAGGTCATCTGGTGGTTCAAATGACCCATCATTTTTTTAAGACGGGCCTGTAGTCTATGAGTTATCTTTATCACTTGTAAACAGTGCGTAGAAGAGCGAAGTATGACCAAGATCGGCTCAGAATCTGAAAGAAAAGTTTAAATTTAATCAACAGTGCTTAAGAATGACAAATATACCGTTTAGGTTACTTTTATCGTTACTTTTAAAATCAATCCAGCATTTGTTAATCAAGAAGCTTCTATAGAACAGCCTCCGTGGTCGAGTAGTTAAGAGCTGTCCTGACGTTACGGAGGTTCCGGGTTCGAATTCCGGCGGGGAACTTGTTGAACAAATATATCACTTTGTGAGACTTTCCTTACTTTGGTTAGGACATTGCAAGGGTAACCTATCACATTTTCGAAAAACTGAAAACCGAATTTCAATATTCCGTAAACGATTCATATGTCACCGTAAGATTATAAATACCGTTAGATTACAATTTAACTCGCGTGATTGTAAACTGTCGAAAGATTGTGAACTAAACGTACTGATTACAATTTAGCAGATTATTTTTCGATAGATTGTAATCTATCGAAATGAAACTGTTAAATCACAATCTGTCGCATACATTTTTCAATTTCCATTGTATGACTTGACATATTTTTAAATCACCACAATAACACTTTACAGAATTATTCTTTTTCCGCACAACGTTATTCCGTTTTACGATTAATCTTTTTTACTAAATACCGTAATCTCACTTGGTCTTTTTTTAAACGCTAGAATTTTTTTTGTTGTGTTATTTTTATTATTCCGAAGTAACAATTAATATTTTTTATAATTACGACACATAATGTTTTTGGAGTTCGGGGCACCCCGACATCTGTCGGTTAGGTTAGAAGGGTATGGCGGGCGTGGTGGGCGAGCAAAGCGAGCCCACCTCGCCCGCCATACCCTTCTGTTAGGTTTGACATGTATGCATGCCTGCTTGTGCTTGGTTGCATGCTTGCTTGCTTGCTTGCTTGCTTGCTTGCTTGCATGCTTGCTTGCTTGCATACTTGCTAGATTGCTTGCTTGCATGCATGCTTGCTTGCTTGCTTGCATGCATGCTTGATGCAGTACAGAATGTAAAATGGAGAAATTAAATTTTACCTTGCAATATAATGGTTCAATTGAGCTATCGCACATGTAAAAAAATGGTTAACGTTGTCATGGATTTTCGGTATACTGGTAAATAGTTTAGCGGAAATTTGAAACATCGGTGAACAAGTAAAAAGGTAAATTAAAACGCGGAAACATGATACAATGGAAAATGTTATTTCGGATAATAAATAAATTTTCTAACTGATAAATGTCAAAAAGTTAGCGGAATAACAATATTCGGAACAAAAAATATCGGAAATACAATAGGTAACCCATTGCAAGCTGAATCGCCTGAATGTCCGAAAAGAAAGATGATTCAGTTTTCGGAAGGCACGTAAAGCCGTTGGTAACGGCACAGAATACCAAATAGTAGTGTCACGGCTATGATCTACGGATATAGTCGTTACAGGAGCCATGTCAGAAGCCAGGCGGCTCAATAATTCTGACAAAAGAGTTCGTGAGGTAGGTTAACTTCGAAACCCACACGAAAAGCAAGCAAGATTTTGTTACCTATTTTGACTCAATTTCTTTAGCAACAAATGAAATCCCAGACAAATAAAAGTCTGATAACAGACTTCCATGGACCATGTCGATGACGATGGTCTATGAGGGGCTGGAAGCCGCTAGATGAGGGTACCTCAGGGCCGATCGTTGGAGGCCTTTGTTCAGCAGTGGACGTCTAAGGGCTAAAATGATGACGGTGATGAAGAAAAGAAGCTTTTGATCTACTTACCGTAGTAAACGCACCCAAATTGAGGTTGGCAAATTTTGCTGCTGTTAGACGACATGGCTTCTGAGTTCTGTTACAGAAATATAACAAACGTAAATAAATATAATTCATCACTTATCACATCCTACTAAAATTAACTAGTTTGCTTTCCGTTGTCTGTTAAGATGAGGCCCATATTGCCCCTTATTCAAAAATATATTAAGTTAAAAAATTAATCGACGTAAAAAGGAATAAAGAGACAGTTTCTCAAATATTAAAAACAAAACTCAGACCTACATAGCATACCTTTAGTGAACAAATTCTTCATCATACCTTTTACATCAGATAGAAGATCGAACATCTCCTGCCTGACAAAATTGTTATTTCTATTGAAATTTTTAATCAATTATGTATCAACTTTTATTTGGCACACTTTTGTACGTAAAAATATCAAGTAATTCGAATTTCCATACAGATGATACCGATCAATAGGGTTTTTATAAATATCTAAGAAAATAATATTAATTTTCAGGCAACAACGTAATCGTCAAAATATTAACCTGATCAAAATGAGGAATATGATTCTCTTGTTGCTGGGATCAGTGTTATACCAGCGGCAATTATAAATTCCTTTAGCAACATCCATGCTCTGAAAAAGTAAAGAAATAATTTGTTAATACGTTTTCCTTTATTATTGTCATTATTTTATACTAGCTTCCCGCCGCGGCTCCGCTCGCGTTAATAGTTTTTCCCGTGGGAATGAGGAATTTTCCCGCGGTAAAAGTTAGCCTATGTTCTTCCGCAAGGTCTATTCTATCTTTGTGCCAACTCCGCCCGCTTTATCATTTTTTCCCGTTTGATTGAGAAATTTTCCCGCGGTAAATTGTAGCCTATATTCTTTTCTAAGGTCTATTCTAACTTTGTGCCAAGTTTCACCAAAATAGGAATATTCTGCGTATTTTTTTACATCTTGGGTTACATTATTGAAGTTTTGGCAAGGAACCCTAATTTTTTTGAAAATAAAATATAGCCTATGTTACTCAGGGTAAATGTAGCTTCCCAACAGTGAAAGAATTTTTGAAATCGGTTCAGTAGTTTCGGAGCCTATTCGATGCAAACAAACAAACAAACAAAAAAACAAACAATCAAACCTTTCCTCTTTATAATATTATAGTATAGATAAACGACATTTTCACAAAATTTTACGAAATTTTTTACCGAACTCATTAGCAGATCGCCGAAAAGGCACAGCAAAAATATTTGCGATAGGCTCATTATAAGAAATGTGGTGTATGCAAAAACAACGGCATTGTCGTCTGAGACCTGGAAGAAGTAATAAAAAATATTAGAAGATGTCTTGTTTATCTCTCTCCAGAATCTTTTTTTTTTTGTGAATTGACCTATGCTTGTGTAGAAAAGGTACGACCAATCAAGCTTCACCGGACTTGCTCTCCAGAATCAAATTAACAAAAATTTCGGCTTTGTTGTAATTTCTTCGGCGGGTTCTTCTATATCTGCTATTGCGCGAACCTGCCAGTTCTGTTCAAACTAATATCACATCGCCTCTATTTTGATTGTATGTAACTTGACAATAGGTAGGTTGAATCTTACCGTCGTCATATTGAAGGCACTGAGGCAGATGACCACAGAACTGGTGACGATGTTGATCAAATTTGCCTTTGAAAATATTAACTCGATTTGGTCCACTAGTCTGGAAATATTTATGGAAGCAGATATTAGGATACTTAGAAATATGTAATTTCTAAATAAGTCCTCCTTCTGTATCTTTAGCTGCTTCGTATGAAGCTGACACGAAGAGTTGAGTTAATACATTATATCATTCTAATCAAGTTAGTAGATACATAATATGACTACAGTATAATCTTCTACATTCTGTATTTGGTGCAAACTTTATTTGACATGCAAATGAAAAAGTGCGGAAAAAATATTTTCAGCTAAAAGACACCAAGTAAGCACTTACCCTATCAACTCTTGATGTCGTTTAATCAAAACCATAAGCCTCTGTCTTGTTTCCTGCGTCGAGTTTGAGACTACATGTTCAAATCTGTTGCAAAGTATCCTAAATTGTATATGGGCATACGTACAGAATGCGTACACAAATGTGTCTGCACCAAAAATGTTAAAAACCACAATGAATGCTGCAAAAAGAGAACCTAATGTAAATAATTTCTTTTAACAACACTTTATTTAATACATAATGCTGGAGCTTTCACTGATACAACAAAGAATACAAAATTTCAAACTTACTTGACCAAACTTGATGTAAGTAAATAATAGGCCATGTTACTTTTGTGAAGGGGTCAAAGAAATATTTTGTCAGAAAAGGAAGTTGCAATATCAATTTTCCACTCTTATGGTATTGATAGCTCATGTAAATCAAAGGTATTGTAACAAATGTCAGTGCAACTGCTATGAGTGAATGAGAAAGTAACCGAACCACGATATTTAAAAGTTTTAATCCATTCCTCACAATTTTTCTCTCAACCATCTCTGTCTGTTTTGAATATTGAACTCTTAAACCTTGTCTGAAAATTTCATTTACATTACCATGATCTTCGTCATAATGTTCACTGTTCTCATCGCAGTCTTCATGAATTTTCTTTAGCTGTCCAATGACGTTAACAATGTTTTTTCTATAAACAAACATGGGCACATTCTTAGCTGATGCCATTATGCACAGGGTTGTACAAGGGGCTATCAATGACAGTTCTGTGAAACTCTTCCCTTCATGGATGCCTTCGACCAGCCAAAAAAATTCGGCTAACACATCCGTGTGTAACCACAAAAGATTTATAATGAATACGTAGTTTAGGAGAGAGATAAAATATGCATTGTTTGAAGGGTATATATTTATACCAGATAAAAGTAATGCTATTTTTGTGAGCTTTAAAGAATTTTTAAAGGTTTCAGACATTTTACACAATTCAATGCGCTTGAAACATCAAGGGCCAAATGTAAAGTAAATGTAAAGTACTTTGCACATGTTTTTTTTGTCAACAAGTTGACTTATACAAGTAGATACTTAAATTAATTAGTATCTTCAAGAAAATACTATGTAGAAATAAAGAGTAAAAGAGAATAATAAATTGTTGATTGATACTCCATTTAGAAGGTCTTTTTAAGTAGCTATAATTATTCTCTTTGAATTTCTAGAAAGCTCTGTAATTAGTAATGACAGTAAGATTTTTACAACATACACTCTATTTACGTAAGAAGTCGAAGAGAGGACAAAAGTCACTGACCGACCCATTAAAACTAACCAAAATGTGTAGGTAGAGTAGGTACTATGCGAAACGGCGGCCCTAGATGGTGGAGGGGAATTTCTATGAAATTAAACTCAGAAGAATTATTGATAGTGATCCTCAGAACCGACAGTATTTGAAAAAGGAACCACAAAAAAATCGCAACAATTTTAGTAATTGGTCACTATGCGTCCGATTGGATTCAAGAAGCTCAATTCACAAGACTAACAGCCTCAAAATATTGTGCTTTCTCTCTCCTATATTAATTATTAATCCTTGTTTACAATTCTTCTTCAACAAACATCGTCTTCTTGGAACTAGGGACAGTTCGTAATATCCATGAACCCATTCGTTCAAAAGGGACCACTCATGAATATGCAAAAATGCGCAACGGTACAACAAAAAAAACCATCCTTTACCGTTAGGTGCAAAGCAGTGTTACTCAAATTACGATTCCAGTTTTATTTGAAATTCGATGCCGTTCAAGAATATAGAATGACAAGTCCCCGTTTTGACTGGTTTTAGATCGACAAATGGGCACTGGTTTCGTGAGTGTCGTCTGGAATTTATTCAATAGTTGACTGCATGCATGCCAATAGCATTTTTAATTTATTCGTTGTTTTACTTATTATAACATGTACAATAGCCAGCACATGCGGCTGGACTTGTTGACATGGAGAGCGCCCGTATTCCGTAGCGATAGGGGTGAATTTCGTAGTGCGAATGTCCTGCCGCATGTGTACACTCAATGGCCATAATTTCATAACACAATTTTCCTGTATTTTATTTTTACAAATATTTCTCAACTCCAACTTTTGCAGAGTTATCTCCTTTAAGGTTTCTTGATTGACGTCAAGAAATAAGTTTCTCCCTTATTTTATTGCTGAGTTAAAAAAAAACCTATTCTTGGATAGCTCCAGGAATAGGCTTTTTTAGAACCAGCTTCGTTAAAAATTAAACGAAAGATTTCAACAGAAAAAAGAAATTACCCAATCTCAAAAGTTTATTTATACTTTGAAGTACAGAGGCCGGCACTTGCGGTTGGACATTCGCACTACGCAAATTGACCCTACCGCTACGGAATACGGGCTCTCTCAAGGTCAACATGTCCAGCCGCAAGTGCTAGCTACTGTACTTACTTGATTCAGTATTACTGTGTGTGGAGAAACGTGGTTTTTTTTTTTTTTTTGAATTGACCTATGCTTGTTTCGAAAAGGTACGACAAATCAAGCTTCACCGGACTTGGGAGAAACGTGGAATGTTTTTTCATTGAATAACAAACAAAGAGACAGAGGAAATAATACTACTTATTTATAATACTTAGGTATTAGTTACTATTTTATGTTGTTATAATATCGTTTTATTGTATTAAGTGTAACTTAGCGCAAAAGACTCAAACGAACCCTTTTTTCATTGGAAATTATTATTTTTTTTAGATTAATCGGCCAACTAACTCAAATAGTAAGATTTTTAAGTGTACTGATGTGCGATAGCTTGACACTATAATGTACCTGATACTATGACGTAGGTAGAGGTAGAGGTTTATTAAAAAATATCTTTTGTCCCTTTCTACCGTTTTTACCTCTCTCTATATGTATACGACGGCTGCTACCTGCGTTTCCCAGTAACTATGGACCAACCATGGTCCAAGAAAACAAACAAGGTCTTGTAATAAGACCACGTGACTGACACAAGCCTGCGTCATTTTGCGTTGTTCATCCTTGTCTATTACATGAATTAATTTACCATTATGGTAATATGTACTTATTTTTTATTCTGATTTGACATTCGCATTAATATTCCCTTGACATGACCAATTATGTAATGAATTTCTTTAGTTATATTTTCCTAATTATACATACTAGTATTGACGATCACACTACGGATGTCCTTTTTATAATAATGTAAAAATGTGTGCAATCTTGTAGTATGAGATAAATAAAACTAAACTAAACTAAACTACACGCATTCGACAAGGATGAATAGGCAAAATGACGTAGAAATGACGTAGGCTTGTGTCAGTCACGTATAGTCTATTTGCAAGACCTTGTTTTCTTGGACCATGCTATGGACTAACGTTTAGTCCAGTTACCTTAACTGCCCAAAACCCCATTATACTTAGAGTACGTGCATTATATTTATTATAATCTTTACCTTACTGTGTGTTATTTATTAGACTTTTGCACATGAATAAATGCATAAGAAAGTAGTCTTAAATCATAAACGATCACGCTAAACGGCTGAATGGATTTTAATAATAAAGCACGGTTTCACGGGAAAGAACATTAAGCAATTTTTTTCCTCGGAAAAATATCTCATTTTCACAGTAAAAAGTACAAACGCGGGCGCAGCAGTTGGACAGAAAGCTAATTTCTTCTGTACCAGTACAAGCACTCAATAACTACACGTAGTTAACAGCTCATATAATATGTCCTCACCGAGGGGCTCGAGCCTACCCTCAGATAAAGTAGGAGTAGGCTTAGGACCCTTGTTATATAACTGTCTAACAGAACAAGTAGTTAATATCTGCTATCCAAATGCAAGTTACAGTGACATCATAGAAAAAGTAAGTCAGCAAAACTTTGATGAGAATACAACTGTCATTATTATGGTAGGAAGTCATATAGGAGTATCTAGAAATATGTTAAACTCTGGTATAAAACAAATGGTTAATCTAAATAAAACCTTAAAATGTAAATTTATAGTCAGCACTTTCCCATACTGTTCAAACTTGTCAAGTGAACATAATAGTTGCATTTACAATATAAATTCATATCTTTATCAGCTGACACATCATCATAGCGATGTTATTGTATTGTTTGACATAAATAAATTTATACATAACTTTACTTTGACTCGGGATACTATGTACCTGTCTAGGAAATTTAAACGACATATAGCTAATTTGTTAGCCTTTCATATACAGAACTCCGTCGTAGGAAATATGACGCAGTCATCTTTGATCACAATTAGTACAAGTACTAATAACGATTCTTTAAACTGTTAAATTCGACAAAGGAAAATCTAATTGTAAATATTGCTAGCAATAGAGCTGAGCAGAGATTTTCTTGCAGGGAGCTAGAAATAAAACAGACAAAGGGGAAGCGTAGTCGTTTAAAGGTTTTTCATCAAAACATTCAAAGTTTCTCCAGCAAGTCTTTAGTTTTTGAACTATTTTTAGAAAAACATAAATATGATGTAGTGTGTATAACCGAGCACTGGTTCTCAGAATGTAACATGTTTATTAATTTTGATAATTATTATGTTGCCAGTTCGTTCAGCCGAAAGGCAAATAAAAATCATATTGTGGGAGGTGGCTCCTTAATATTATTACGTAAAAATATCAGATTTAAAGATCGTAAAGACATTGTGGGTCTTACGGTTGAGCGAAAGGTAGAGGTATCTTGTGTCGAGCTGGATGATCATATTGTAGTGTGCGTGTACAGGCCGCCATGTAGTCAAAACTTTAATATTTTTGAATCTGTGGTAGAGGACATTTTAAAAATCATTTCCCGAAGTACAAAACAAGTAATTGTGTGTGGGGATTTTAATGTAGATATTTTGATCTCGGATAATTACACAAATAGAATATTGAGTTTATTTCGGTCTTTTAATTTAGATTATGTATTTCTAGAACCGACCAGAGTGACATCAACTTCATCCACCTGTGTCGATAATTTTTTCTGTAGCTGAAATATTCTAGTAAGTCAATTATAAATTCATTACCATCTGACCACACGGGTCAAGAAGTAGACTTTCCCGCCATTAAATCTAATGTAAAAATTGAAATTAAAACTAGACCGATTACTACTGGTCGTGTCGAAAAATTCAATTCAGTTTTGACTGAAAAATTGCCTAATATCGATTGCGATTTTAGTAATCCTAATGAGATATATGCAAATTTTTTCTCCGTGGTGTCTGATGAATATAACAAAATATTCCAAATTCAAAATAAAAGCGTTGGCAAGTCATTTAAATTTAGTGATTGGGCAACTCCTGGTATTAGGAAAAGTAGAGATAAATTGTTTGAGCTATATGAAATGAAAAGCTACACAAATTGTGACAGATTAAATTATTATGTTAGGATGTATTCAAAAACTTTTAAGAGAGTCTGTTTAACCGCTAAAGCGAATTATATAAGTAATAAGATTAAAAGTTCTGACAATAAAATAAAGACAGTTTGGAATATTATTAACAGCGAAACAGGAAAAACTAAACAACGCGATAATGACTTGGTTTTAAATTCAGATAAAGGGCCTGTTAATTCTAACATTGAGGTAGCACAAGAATTTGAGAATTTCTTTACTAATATTCCAATAAAAACAACAGAACTGCTAAATTCTTCACCTCTTGTCTCTGCTTCAATACTTGAAAACCATGTAAAAACCTGTACAGATGAATTTAAATTCAAACATGTAAATGCAAACACTATTATTAAAGCATTTAAGGAAATTAAAGTAAAGGGTACGGAAGATATATGGGGAATGTCTGTTAAGGCTTGTAGTAAAGTAATTGACACGCTGGCGCCTTATCTTGCCTCCATCTTTAACACATGTGTAGATGAAGGGGTCTTCCCAGATTTAATGAAATATAGTAAAGTAATACCCTTGTTCAAAACAGGTGATAAGAGCGATCCTAGTAATTTTAGACCGGTATCTATTCTACCAGTCCTTAGTAAAGTATTTGAAAAAATCATACTAAACCAATTGCTGTCTCATTTTAATAAACATTGCTTACTGCACAAACAGCAATTCGGATTTACAAAGGGACGTTCTACCACGGACGCAAGTGTTGCACTCATAAAGCATATCTTTGACGCATGGGAAGATTCTTACGATTGCATAGGTGTCTTCTGTGACCTTTCAAAAGCATTTGATTGTGTTCAACATGAAACCCTATTGCTCAAATTAAAACATTATGGGGTCAGAAATAGTGCACTTAAACTAGTTCAGTCCTACTTAGAGGGCAGGATTCAAAAGGTACAAATAAATGAAATGAAATCCAAGGGATCTTTAGTAAAAATGGGTGTGCCGCAAGGTTCCATATTAGGACCTTTTTTATTCTTAGTATATATTAATGATTTGCCATGCGTAGTTCAAAATTTGTCGAACATTGTATTATTTGCGGATGACACTTCTCTTATTTTTAAACTAAACCGAAGATCACCTCAATATAATGAAATAAATAGCACTCTTCAACAGGTTCATAACTGGTTTACTGCTAACAACCTGGTATTAAACGCAAAGAAGACTAAGTGCATCAAATTTACTTTACCAAATGTGAACAGCTGTAGGGGTGACATTGTGTTAAATAATGAACGGCTTGATCTGGTAGACAGTACAGTCTTCTTAGGTATAACTATTGACGCTAAACTACAATGGAGTCCTCATATATCTTCTCTGTCGGGGAGGCTTAGCTCGGCTGCGTATGCAGTGAGGAAAATCAGACAGTTATCAGACATAGCAACAGCTAGGTTGGTTTATTTCAGTTACTTTCATAGTATAATGTCTTATGGTATCTTAATGTGGGGCAGGGCATCCGATATTAACACAGTTTTTATTTTGCAGAAAAGAGCCATTAGGGCAATATACCAACTTCGCTGTCGGGAATCACTTAGAGAACTGTTTAAAGAAATAGACATCTTGACAGTTCCGTGCCAATATATTTATGCAAATATTATGTACGTTAGGAAAAATATCCACGAATTTAAAAAGAATTCTGATATTCACAAACGTAATACTAGAAATGGAAATAAACTAGCTCGTGATAACTATAGATTGGCTAAAGTCAGTACTTCTTTCGTGGGGCTCTGTGTACGCTACTATAATAAAATACCTGATGATATTGTAAATCTTCCAGAAAAAAGGTTTAAATGCCACGTGAAACGGCATCTATGTAAGAATGCGTACTATGGATTGGATGAATATTTGAATGATAAAAAAGCTTGGTGTGTAGAGACTTCAGCTCGACACGAGAAACGCTGTGCTTAATCTAAGGTAATATTATTACTAAAATTTGTTTGTAAAAACCTACGTAATTGTGCAACATTGTAGTGCGGTCGACTATGCAATTGGGAAGCCATTAATTAGATTGTCGTGATAACATCTGGCTGACTGAGTATTCATGCTCACTAAAGTGTCCTGACTTGCGGTGGCGTGTGGGCCGGGTCGTTGGGTTCCCTCTAATATGGTTGAGCCCGGCGATGGCTGTCCCATACGTCAAACCCGTGAACGTGGTGCTGCTTGGGGGGACTGGTCTGCTCTAGTCGATTGCCGATTGTTTTATTGTTTGTATAGTTTAGTTTTTCTACTTTGACTGGTTGCCTTCCTTTAATTTCATATTTCGGCTGCACTCTTTGTTATATTAATCAAATTGTATAAAATAATAATTACCTATGTAAAAATATTTTGAAAAGATGCAACGCCTGTGGAGTTTCTTCCGGCGGGTTCTTCTCCACAGAAGACAGCCAAATTGTGAACCCGCCCTGACGTCAAAAAATGATTTGTGAAATCTTACTTTGAATAAACACTATTTGACTTTGACTTTGACCCTGATGCCAGGGTGAATAGGCCTTAGTCGACCACGCTGGCCAAGTCGGTGGCCAAGTGGCTAGGGCCGTTGACTTCCGTTCCGAACTTCGCGGGTTCAAACCTCGGCACGTACCAATGTGTTTTCGATTTTCGAATTCATATGTACGTTTATTCGACGCTCTTACGGTGAAGGAAAACATCGTGAGGAAACCTGCACACACCTGCAAAGAAATTCAAAAGTTGTGTGTGAAGTTTACCACGTAGGTGTCTAATTAATAAAATTAAATGTCTCCTATTCTCAGGCCCTTACGCAGGTTGCGCAGTATCAACTTATCAATAGCAATGTTCCCATGGTAGAGTCAGGAGAAAAATCATTTATAACTCTAATAGCGACCCGCCTTGGCTCCATACGGGAAAATGGTTATTGTGGGTTATCCTTAAGTATATTATGCATGTATTATACATATAAACCTTCCTCTTTAAACATTCTATCTATTAAAAAAAACCGCATCAAAATCCGTTGCGTAGTTTTAAAGATTTAAGCATACATAGGGATATAGACAGAGAAAGCGACTTTGTTTTCTAATATGTAGTTATCAGCAATTTCCTTAAAAAAAAACAATTTATATTTATTTATTTATTTTTAATTAAAAACTGTGAGAATAATGCCCATTTGAATCGCTTAAGTTGATACCTAAAGAGTAAAGTATTTACGTGAGATTTGGTGAAAATTTTGTTTACTGGTAACCTTCAGACATTTTTTAAACTGCTTAGTTTCTGCCTACCTTTATGAGCCCAATTAGACTATTAGTGGAAACCAATTATTTTTTAAGCTTTAGTTAGCTTAGATCTTTCGTTACGAAAAGCCTAAAATAAGGTTAGTGTAAAGACTAAGATTTTTTTGGGTTGGGGGGAGCGGAAAGTAATCATAAAAAAAATAAAGACGTCCACTGAGTCTCTATTTAAATAAACCAATCAGAGACATTGTGTATTATTACGTCACAAACATTAAAATGCAGTACAATATTAGGTGAGTTATTTGTAAGAAATGTGAAAACAATAGTTTATACGGAAAATTTACGCGTACAAGATATATTATGACATGACGTCATCACATTGAATACAAAGTTATAAACGAGTAGAGTAGTTCGTTTTATACGGTAAATTCCCTGCATAAATTGAATTATAAATTCTGTTCCTCACTTTACTCCATGGTCCAAGAAAATAAGGTCTTGCAATTAGACCACGTGACGTGAGTGACACGAGCCTGCGTCATTTTGCGCTGTTCATCCTTGTTTATTACACACATTCGACAAAGATGAATAGGCAAAATGACGTAGAAATGACGCAGGCTCGTGTCAGTCACGTGGTCTAATTGCAAGACCTTGTTTTCTTGGACCATGGAGTAAAGTGAGGAACAGAATTTATAAATATATTTCTGGGTAACCATATTATTTTATTACTAGCTTTCCGCCCCACGGGTCCGCTCGCATTAAAAGTTTTCCCGTGGAAATGAGGGATTTTCTCGCGGTAAAAGATAGCCTATGTTTTATTTTGATGTATAAGCTATATTATTGTAAAGTTTCATTAAAATCCATTCAGTAGTTTTTGCATGAAAGAGTCACAAACATCCATCCATACATCCATCCTCACAAACTTTCGCATTTATAATATTAGTATGATTTCCATATTTGCTATTGCGAAATTATTTCTTCAGCGTATTTGCTGTCCGTACAGAACAGAAGTATGGGAAATCTCTCCGCCCATTGCCATACAAACCATACACAAGTTTCCATACAAGCGCATTGAGACAATAAGTATGGAAATGCGCGGGAAAACTGAAGGCAGTGTGGGAAACGGTTTTTATCAAGAATAATACCAAGATCAATAACATTTTGTCCAATAACTTCATATTTTTAGGGTATTTGATACTTACATTTCTTTTTCAACTTGTTTACTTTAGGTATAGAAGCCAGCACATGCGGTTGGACATTCGCACTACGAAATTCACCCGTACAGTTACGGAACACGGACGCTCTCAAGTTCAACATGTCCAGCCGCATGTGTGCCTGCCTACTGTACTTTATTTGCATGATAATAGCACTGTATTTAAATTACAAATTAGTTTATAGAAATAAGATTCATGAAGTCGACAGTATAAAAAATATGAGTAGAAATAAATAAGTTATGTATGACTTTACTTTACTTATTTTATTACTTCGTTTGTCATACATAAAACACTAATGGAAAAGAGATACTTCTGTATTAAGTCCCCACGGTGGGGCTCGAGCCTACCCTGAAATCAGAGTGAATAGGCCTTAAGTCGACCACGCTTGCCCGGTGCGGGTTGATCAACTTCACACGCAACCTTTGAATTACTTCGCAGGTGTGTGCAGGTTTCTTCAAGTTTTCCTTCACGTAAGAGCATCACATAATTTATTTATTATGTAATTAATTCGAACACATTGTGACATAAAAGCCCGACGCTCGACAATTTTATTTACAGCTATTCAATACTACTTTCCACCTACTTTCCATGGATTGTGCATTTGGTATAGTAACAAAACAAATTTGTAAACTAAAAGTGTTTTTGCCGTTATTGGTGTCAAGCTGCTTTGAGATTATTTAGAAGAGCTTGTATTTTGCCAGCAAATAAAGTTGGTACCAGAATATATTTTTTATCATTTATCTTTATTTTACTTATCTTGTAAGTACAGAAAGAATGAGATAACCATTACATTGTAAGGAAAACTTAAATAGCGCGGTAAATGTATGCAAGTACGATTACAGTTAAGAAAAACCAAACTACCAGTCTACATCTACAAGATACTCCACCAGTCTACACAGATCCTCCATTTATTTGTAAGAACACTCTAGACGTGGTGTGTCAATTTATACTGGAAGGTTAACCAGTGACGTTGACTGTACTGTCAAGAACAGACAAAGAAAAACATATGCCTTGCGATGGTCTCCCTTCTTCAACGACATAAGAATAGTGCAATGTCCAAAGTGTATAGGTTGTTGTGCACTAGACTGTACTTTGTAACGAACGCAAGTTGCACATTGAATGAGTTGCCTCATTCACTCATACAACTTTAGGGGTCCTAAACATTTTTTTCTTCAAAAAGTCTTTTAATGTTTCAGAAATAAAATAAAATTATTTCAATTTTTTTTACTTAGAGACCCACCTCTTTCACGATTTTTTCAGTACCTATCAACGCGCTAGGCCGTGGTCCGAGGCTCCCCTCGAGCCGCTCCTAGAAGCGTTGGTATGTGACTTTTTTTTAGGGTAGAGTCTTCCACTCCCCCGCAAGTCCGGTGAAGCTTGATTGCTCGTACTTTTTCGACACAAGTATAGGACAATTAAAAAAAAAAAGAGTGACCCTCCACACTAGCGTTTTTCGAGAGTCTTCGTCGTGCGTCGCGCATACAATTTATAAGGCAGTAAGGCGAGTAAAACAAAAGACGGACGCGGACGATTGTATGCGCGACGCACGACGTCGACGCTCGGCAGACGCAAGTGGGGGGGTCTCTTAATGTAGGGCAGGTGTTATTCAGACACCGTTCTTCTAACAAACCTAAAAAGACAATTAATTAGAGTTTGGCTATTGAAAGTAGACAATTTTGGAAAACATTGTACTGGCAACATAGTTACATGGAAAAAAAGTATCAAAATAGGTAAATCCATAGAATTGAGGATGCCACGATGATTTTTTTCAAATTTGCCGCGTATTTTACTGTCTACTTTATAGCCAAACTCTACTTATTTATGATGGCAAGATAGTGAATGCGTATTGCGTATGTGCAATAGGCTTGTGTGTGTGTGTGTGCGTGGGTGTGAGCATAATAATTTCTTATAACTTCGACTACCTAACCTTTATTCCTTAAAGGAAACTTTAATGAAATCCCAAACTATCCCTAAATTATTCAGCTTGCTCAAAATTAGTTAACTTGAAAATGTTTGCAACCCCAGGGTAGGGTTAGTTGTGAAACTAACTAGGCTCAACCGCGCTCAGCTGATAGCGATCTCAAGTAGCCGCAACCGGTCCGCGACACGCGTTGGTGGGCCGCGGTGCCTACCAACCGTGCCACCGACCACTCTCTAAGGCTGCTTTTCCACCAGAGCTGTGCGAGGAAGCTAAGCGGTGTGCGAGAAAAAAATCCACCAATAGAATCACTTCATTTTCCTAGCCTAGTGATTCTATTAGTGGATTTTTTCCTCGCACACCGCTTAGCTACCTCGCACAGCTCTGGTGGAAAAGCAGCCTAATGCCCGGGATACACGAGGCTAGTTTTTTAAGCTAGGGTAACAAGCTACTTCTTTGTGCTACTAGCCTAAAAATAGACCGAACCCTATTCAAAAACTATCCTGGCTTGTAAACTAGCTTACTAGCTTAATAAAAAAAGCGGCCAAGTGCGAGTCGGAATCGCACATGAAGGGTTCCGTAGCAGCCAGTAACATAATATAAAAGTTTTTGTAGTTCGTTGTGACTTTGATCGATGTTTTAATAATAGTGAAAGGTAAATTGCGGTTTACGATTTATGACGTATTAAAAAAAAACTACTTACTAGATCTCGTTCAAACCAATTTTCGTTGGAAGTTTTCATGGTAATGCACATCATATATTTTTTTTAGTTTTATCATTCTCTTATTTTAGAAGTTAGAGGGGGGGGACACACATTTTTCCACTTTGGAAGCGTCTCTCGCGCAAACTATTCAGTTTAGAAAAAAATGTTGTTAGGAACCTAAATATCATTTTTGAAGACCTATCCATAGATACCCCACATGTATGGGCATGATGAAAAAAATTTTTTTTAGTTTCAGTTCTATGTATATAGGGACCCCCTAAATTTATATATTTTTTTCTTTTTTTGTAAGAAAATCTTAATGCGGTTTACAGAATACATCTACTTACCAAGTTCCAACAGTATAGGTATTATAGTTTCGGAATAAAGTGGCTGTGACATACGGACGGACGGACAGACAGACAGACAGACAGACAGACAGACATGACGAATCTATAAGGGTTCCGTTTTTTGCCATTTGGCTACGGAACCCTAAAAATGAAGCTAGTTTTGTCTACACGAGGCTAGAAGTACTAGCTTGCTGTCTTACTGACACTAGCTTGCTATCCTAGCTTGAAAAGCTAGCCTCGTGTATCCGACATGCGACCAGCGGAATATTGCCAGTGACCCATAGTCAAAATTAACATGAGAAAACTAATTTTATTTTCATTTCTAAAAACCTGCCAAAAAAATGTAGCACTGAAATTAAGAAATTGATTTAAAGGCGTGAAATTTCCCAACTTTTGCCAAAAAAGTTCAATTTTCGTGCAAAAAGTAACGTTTATCTTATTTTACTTAGAAAATGACTTCAACACTGTCTTCTTCTTCTGTAATGTAGCACAAATAAGATTAAAAATACGTAAAAGTAACGTTTTGAGTCTTTTATTTTTCTTTTTTTGAATTAACCTAAGCTTGTGTCGAAAAAGTACGACCAATCAAGCTTCACCGGACTTGCGTTTTGAGTCATGTAACGCAAAGTGCTCGAAAATAACGTAAAATGTTACAACACTAACGTTCTAACAAGTTTCGCGCCGCAAATCGCGCCGCCGCCGCCGCCGCGCGAATACTATGGCCAGGCGGTAAGAAGTTCCAACGAAGTACAGTTGGACCGCGGTCCCCGGGCTCACCACCATGCCGCAAGGAACATCTTCCCTTTGCCTCCACAAGACTGCTGCCGCAGCCAAGATGCGGCTGTTGACGTTGTATGCGAGCCCGTGCAATTGGTAACCTGGCTACCGCAACCACTCCCACACAAATTTTGCTGGTTTCTGCAACCAAGTTGCTTAGTGCGTTTGGGGTAGAGTCTTCCGCTCCGTTGACATTTCGGTGATACTTAAAAAATACTTATAGATTTGAACAATTTGTATCAATAAAGGGGCTACACAACAGCACTACTCGCGTGACGTTTACAAAAAAAAACACTAAAGTTTACCTGACAGCACAAAGCGATACCTAAATGAAATTGAACAAAACATTTATAAAATAAATCCTTGACGTCAGCATCAAGGAAAACGCCAACAATCGTTATAACCAACCATATTATTATTTATTCTGTGCTAAAACTTAGACCGACCGACCAATGATCTGGTGAGGGTCGCGGGAAGCCGCTTGATGCGGGCAGCGCAGAACCGATCGTTGTGGAGATGGCCTTTGTCCCAACTCCCAAGATTATTGAACTTCTAAAAAATCACCAAAAAAAAAATACTAATATATTTTCATTTTTTATTTAAATAATATTGTTAATGCATGATACTAGTGAGTTTTGATAGTACATTTTCCGCTTTTTGTGTACGACGACGTGGTAGGGACCAGGTAGGGAAAATGACAAAAAAATAATTAAATGGTCCATGGTATAAAAAAGGTTGGGAACCACTGATCTAAATGAACGCCAGTTACTTTCATACTATTGGAAGCTTTTGTTGCAAAGTCCAATTAGACCGTCGTCCGAGAAGCGTTTTTCGTACCTATCGTACTTTCGTGGCAGACTTTAATATTCATATGTGAACTTGTTTGGTGTCTCTAGATATCGAAGTCTGCCGAGCCAAATAGGAAGCCTTTGGGAGTTATGTGACTTTGAAAAGTGCTCCAGATGACGAAAAATTACCTATCTTACTTTTGAAAAATTCTTTCTTAGGATCGTTCGTAGCATCATTATGAACAGCCTAGACAAATTTCCAGACCATTTACAGGAAGCGTTTGGAAAATCAGCCGGCTTTTGTGGGTGGGATTTTTACCAAGAAAATACCTATCTTACTTTTTGACGAAACTACATTCAGGTGATGGGGAGGCTCTCATACAACAATAAAAGTCAAGTCTGCCGCAGATATTAGGAAGCGTTTGCAGAATCAGCCGCTTTGAATGTGCCAAAGACTGAAGACGCTTACTACTGAAAACGATAATATTATAGTTTATTTTCGTAATATTGACCTGTGAGTTGAATTTTTACCTGCTAGAAGACTGTCTGAATCGAAAATAAAATCAATAAAATACGGATGTATGCATAAATAAAATTATAAAATATTTTTTCATACAAATATTTTTATTTTATTGTCACGTCTACTATCGTCTCTCTTATCAATACCTATAATTATTACAAAATAACAAATATATATTTTTTAAGTACAAGTAACGCTTATCAATCGCTTTAAAAAAACGATATCCTTTAGTTTTTGTATTCTGTGGTTATATCTCTCTTAAACTTACTCGAATAAAAACAAAATCGATAAAAACAAACAATCTACCTAAATAAAATAGATTTTCGTAGGATGTTACCTACCTAAATATCTACTTTACATAATATAACCCTTTACAACCGATTCTATAAGAGCGTGACGATCGACAATTTATTTTTTTACCGCGTAAAGGATTCGTTTTTGTGAACGCAACCGGCTTCACATGGCTATGCGTACATTTGCCGGTGATTACCACAAAACATTGATTTGTTGCAACCTGCCCATCTCCGGTAGGCCCTTGTCAAAGATGGTTGCGTATTTTGGCGAGGGTGCGCGATCACGTTAGTACATAATTTTCATAAATTTTGCATTGCTTGCTACTATTTTTTTGTATTTACTATCTACAGTATTAAACAAACAAATAAATAACGTGTGTAAAATGTGCGTAACAACGTTTTGCATTTTTCTACTGTCCTGTAAACACGAGCCGTCATGACAGTGACAATCCGGTTTTTACTGCGATATTTCGCATCAGAAATCGCTGATTTCAAATTTGAGTTTTTCATGCTGTTCGTTAGTTTACATGTTTTTTATTTAGATTCTAGGTGCTGTTTTGTGAGACGATGCTATTTTAAACCTTTTACGAGATGGAAATAATTCTGAAATTGAGGAGCTATACTGAAGAAGGTGATGAAAACATCTTAGACCCTGCACTGTTTCAATGTTTATTTGATATGTGCTTTATTGGTCTTTCGTATCTGATAGATCGTATTATAGATTTTTCATCATTAGAAGTATGTCTTTAAGCTTCTGGACTGGGAAGGGCATGGCATCAATATCAATGGCGAGAACATTGATCACCTTTGGTGTGCCGACGATATCATAGTCATGGCTGAGACCTTTGAAGACCTCGGCACAATGATCAATGACCCTAATAGAGTCTCCCAACAAGTGAGTCTGAAGATGAACATGGAGAAGACCAAAGTCATGTTGAATGACCATGTAGTACCCACTCCAATGAAAATTTTCGACTCATTTTACTCTCGATGTTGTAGACCATTACGTCTACCTGGAACAAATTGTCCAGTAGGTAGATCTAACTTCGAGAAGGAGGTCTAGCGTCGAATAAAGCACTGCTGGGTAGCGTTCTGGAAGTTGGGTAATATCTTTTGGTCCCAAATATCGCAAAGTCTCAAGTCAAAAGTCTTGGACCAATGTGTTTTGCCAATGATGACGTACGGATCTGAGACGTGGTTACTTACGATGGGCGATATAAAAAGGCTATAATTCATCCAAAGAGCGATGTAAAGGGGCTGGAAGTTTCCTAACGTGATAGAATCAAGAATTATGAGATCCGCAGGCACACCAAAGCCACCGACATAGCCCAAAGAATCTCTAGATTCAAGTGGCAGTGGGCGGGGCACATTGCGCGTAGAACCGATGGCCGTTGGGACAAAAAGGTTCTTGAATGGCAGCTGTAAGCCGGAAGACGTAGTGTGGGCAGGCCCCCCACAAGGTGGACCTGGTGAGGGTCATAGGAAGCCGCTGATGAGGGCAGCGCAGGACCAATAGTTGTGGAGATCTTTGGGGGAGGCCTTTGTCCAGCTGTGGACGTCTACAGGCTGATTGGTAATATGTCATAGCAAAAAAAAGCACCCGTAACTATTTTTTCAAAATTTGCTGACAATTTCGTTACACCGAGACAAGGATTCTGAGTAAAACGGTGTTTTCAACAAATTTTGAAAAAAAAAATTGCTAGATGCGCCCTTTTTTAAATTAAATTAAATTAAGGCGTTACAAAAGAACAAAAACTGTTGCCTAACAAGATTAAATAATAAACAAAGTTGATTACATCACTTCCTATTTATTTTTCAAAGATTTCATACCCATTTCTGTAAAATATCATGATGGTGACGATCTCAAATGAATCCTGATCGTCACGATCTTGCGGGTTATTTTTACGGTTTTGTGGCGGTACGTAATTTTTTAAAATATTTTTTCTAGCTTCTCTTAACCCTAAACTAACATTAAATACAATTTATTCTACAAAAAACAAGAAAAAATGTTTCCGGTTGTAAAGGGATAAACAAGTTGCTTGTTATTAAACCAACTTCAAAGGTAAGTCAAAAAATAGCTGCGGAGTATCAACAGAGATATATCTTGGTATATTATAATCTTAACATTGCTAAGCCTGCCTTGCAAATTTATTCAACTGAATCACATGCTTATGACAATCGCACTCTACCTACACCTTTGTAAGGTGGACTATAAGCTGCGTATCGATTTTGCGCTGCAAACCATCGCACTTTGGCTTTTCTTCGGTGCCCAAGGCGGCACTAAGTTTAAATCCGGCCCTGTACAGGTCTAGAAACACCAAACCTCATTACACACAAATGTTGGGTCTGAAGATGTCCCAGAGATCACAGAAGCGGAAATACAATTCGCCTTGAGCAAAATGAACAATGGTAAAGCCCCTGGTGAAGACGGTGTCATAGTAGAGATGGTTGAATTAGGTGTAGTTTCGGTCATACAGCTTCTTAAAGAATTCTCCAATATATGCCTAAAAGAAGGTAGAATAGGTATTCTACCTTCTTGAAAATGGTGAAAAAATGGGAAAGTGCTACTGTCATTCTATTATTTAAGAAGAGAAACAAATCAGATCTCTCGACCCATCAGTCTGCTATCTACAAACTATTCACAAAAATAGTTACGAACCGTCTTACGATAAAGCTGGATTTCTACCAACCAGTCGAACAAGCAGGCTTCAGAAGCCGATGTAACACTATGGACCACTTTTTAACCATGAAAATTATCATCGAAAAGGTTACAGAATATCAAATGAATCTGTGGCTTGCATTCATTGACTATAAGAAAGCCTTTGATAGTATTGAGGCCTGGGCGGTTATTCAGCCTCTGGAGAATGCTAGAATAGACTACCGTTACAATCAATATTTACCACAACGCAAGCTTACAAGTAAACCTCCCACCAGAAACAGACTCAATAAAGATCTAGGGAGGAGTTAGACAGATTGATACCAAAATTATTCACGTTGGTTTTGGAGGACATCGTTAAAAAGTTACATTGGGAAAAACACATTTTACATTGCAGGAAAAAGGCTGAATAATCTAAGGTTCGCGGGCGACATTGTGTTATTCTCGGATAACCCACGAGACTTCTAGGAACTGAGCGATACTTCAAATCGGTTTGGATTAGAGATGAACTTGGATAAAACCAAAATTTTGACGATCTGCCCTAACACCTTGGACATCAAAGTCAACCAAACTGTCATAGAAAGGGTTCAGATTTGTATACGTGATCTTGGTCAAGAGATCGTGATGGCGAAAAAAAACCAGACCAATGAATTCAATCAGCGCATTGGATTAGCGTACCTAGCCTTCTACAAAGTCGAGTTCACCCTAAATATGAACATCACGGCCGAACAGAAAGCTCGCATACATGACCAGTGCATACTATCTGTACTTACATACGGTGCCGAGACCTAGGTTTTCACTAAAAAGATTATCTCCAAACTCAGAGTGGCACAAAGAGCAATAGAATGCAAAATGGTAGAAGTGACACTGAGAGACTGTGAGAGAAACGAATGGTTTAGGGAACAGAGCAAAGTCACTGACGTTACCATGTGTATTGCGAAGTTGAAATGGCAATGAGCTGGCCACGTCGCTAGAAAACATAACTCGTGGGGAAGAATTCTGTTGGAATGGACACCGTATGGCGAAAAATTGCACTCGTGGAAGACCGCAGATGCGTTGGGTCGACGACATTAAGCGAACAGCTGGCAAAAAGTGGATTGAGCCAGCACAAGACCGACAAAGTTGGCATAGACTTAAGGAGGCCTATACCCATGTGGTTGAAAAGGCTAAGAAGAAGAAGAGTATTTTATTGAATATTGTATTGTATTGTATAGACTTCTTTTCTGCTCTCGGGACGATTTTTAAAGAGTGGCCTGACATATTACTTGACAGAAACAAACGCGTTATCTACTGGGTCAGTTAAGGACTTCTCTGCTGGTAAGCACTACAATCGGTACAAGAGACTACATCCGATTTTAACAGCTGTATTTGCAAAAATGCATATTGAAACAGAATTTTTCAATATTCATCAGCTTGTCCTGGTACATAACCATCAATCGCGCGTAATTCGGATGATTTGTGACAAAAAAATCATCATTGGGAGACAACAAATAAATAAATAAATCTATGTCCCACATATCCCAACTGTTTTTTGGCAATATCTATATGACATAAAAATTTTGCAGCATACCATGCTTACCGTAACGAGTCTTGTCGCTATATGCGTCATATTTCTAAAGCTAATTCCCGAAATCATCAGGAGGAGGAATGCTAAGATAATTGTTTTCTGTCAGGATACTTTCTAAGAAGTACTTATCAATGTCATATTTACATAAACCTTCTTGTTGAAATATTTCAATAATGCATCTTTTCAAATACTGTTGTTAAAATCGGATGTGATCTCTTGCACCGATTATAGTGCTTACCAGCCGAGAAGCCATTAACTGACCCATTAGATTAGATAGCGCATTTTTTTCTGTCAAGTAATAAGTCAGGCCACTGTCTGTAAAAATCGTCCCGAGAGCAGAAAAGAAGGCCATAAACAAATAAAACCGACCAAAATTAATAAAGATATTGTCATAAGCATGTGATTCAGTTGAATGAATTTGCAAGGCAGGCTTGGCAATGTTCAGATTATAATATACCAAGATATTATTATATCTCTCTTGACACTCGGCCGTTATTTTTTGACTTATCTTTAAAGTTGGTTTAATAGTAGGTACAAGCAACTAGGTAGTTTATATTATGTAAAGTAGATAAGATATTTAGGTAGGTAACATCCTGCGAGAATCTATTTTGTTTAGGTAGATTGTTTGTTTTTATCTATTTTGTTTTTATTCGAGTAAGTTTAAGAGAGATATAACCACAGAATACAAAAACTAAAGGATATCGTTTTTTTAAAGCGATTGATAAGCGTTACTTGTACTTAAAAAATATATATTTGTTATTTTGTAATAATTATAGGTATTGATAAGAGAGACGATAGTAGACGTGACAATGAAATAAAAATATTTGTATGAAAAAATATTTTATAATTTTATTTATGCATACATCCATATTTTATTGATTTTATTTTCGATTAAGACAGTCTTCTAACAGGTAAAAATTCAACTCACAGGTCAATATTACGAAAATAAACTATAATATTATCGTTTTCAGTAGTAAGCGTCTTCAGTCTTTGGCACATTCAAAGCGGCTGATTCTGCAAACGCTTCCTAATATCTGCGGCAGACTTGACTTTTATTGTTGTATGAGAGCCTCCCCATCACCTGAATGTAGTTTCGTCAAAAAGTAAGATAGGTATTTTCTTGGTAAAAATCCCACCCACAAAAGCCGGCTGATTTTCCAAACGCTTCCTGTAAATGGTCTGGAAATTTGTCTAGGCTGTTCATAATGATGCTACGAACGATCCTAAGAAAGAATTTTTCAAAAGTAAGATAGGTAATTTTTCGTCATCTGGAGCACTTTTCAAAGTCACATAGCTCCCAAACGCTTCCTATTTGGCTCGGCAGACTTCGATATCTAGAGACACCAAACAAGTTCACATATGAATATTAAAGTCTGCCACGAAAGTACGATAGGTACGAAAAACGCTTCTCGGACGACGGTCTAAATAGGTAGGTACTTAACTTTACTATATTTTGAAAACGAAGTTTACTCTTTTGTTTTCATAAACAATGGTTCATTAAAGGACATTGTCCACTATTGTATAACCTTAACAGTAAAATTTTACAGTTCAAATTATTTTACAGCCTTCTTTTATGTTCACCGAAGGACGCAACGGGGCTGATTCTGGTTAAAACTGCGTCAGTTTATTTATTTAGTGAATGAAATGTTAAATAATGTTGTATCTTAAGGTAAGTAAGAGGGACAAACTAAGTATAAGGAAATTGTAAATGAGTTATTTGGAAAATTATTCACTTTTTTTTTCTATTTATATTTCGATCAAGAAATTTAAGAATATATGTTTGCACTTTAAAATCAAATTAAAAAATCTTTAGTCCCAAAATATTTACCATTATATCCACACACACGATTCAAATCCACTATCTTTTTTAAAGAAAATGAAAGTTAGAAAATTTCTGCGAGAATCGACCCCATTATTTTCTGACAGTAATTTTACAGTTTAGAAAAAACCGAGGGTTCAGTCCTTGAGCGATAAATGCAACGTTTATAGTTAAGTATAATAATGACGCTTTGTAGTTACCGACACGCGAACTCAAGGCTTGGACACAACGAACTATTTTTGTACAGTAAAATAACTAAATAAATAAACGGACTGCAACATCCAGATTTTTAAAACCTCTATACTTACCATTCCTTCTAACATAATAACTGTATGCTTGTTACACTTTCAGGCCAAAACCACTGAACCAATTTTGATGAAACTTGGTACAGAGATAGAATAGACCTTGAAGAAGGACATAGGCTACCGTTTACTATGGGAAAATATGTCATTCCCTCTGGAAATACTGTAATTGCTACTATTGCTAGGCGGTAAGCTTAGAAAATGACAAAGTTACTTTCGCATTTATAATATGTATAGGGATTATGGTCCTTATTGTATGTAAGAACTAAGTATGCATAGTATAAAACACTAAATTAAAAAAAATATAACCCCCTACACAAAACCGTTACTTGATCCTTTCAACAAATACAAAAGAGCTGATAAAATCTTCAAATGGCTGAAGATATTTTCTTGGATCATAGCTAAGAACACTCTCAATTGTGACACATTACAAACAAAAATAACTAGATCAAAATCGGCGCATCCGTTTAGGAGCTACTATGCCACAGACAGACAGACACACACATCAAACTTATAACAACCCTCTTTTTCGTCGAGGGTTAAAAAAAAGTCAATACGGGAAATGTAATAGAATTGTAAAGTTTGATCTCTGAACTATCGTTTGAAACATTTTCACTTTAAACTTGTTTTAATACTTACATGAATCTTGTTTACATTTACAACTAGTGATGTGCATTTACATGTCTTGTTTTACAGATTAACAGTGAATTGAAAATCTGTGACAATACTTCGACTATGATGGTGACTAATGAAATTGTTCGTGTGGTGAAGTAATCAAATTGTTCCTTTAAGTTGCTTATTAAAATAATCTAGTGCTAAATAAAAACCCATAGGTTTATTTCCCGTGAAAAGGTGCGGTAGTTATATTTTTTTATGCTCACATATTTATTTGTAGTACTTGGACCCTGTTATGCAATAAGGTGTCAACTAGGTTTTTTGACATTCCGAGATACACGCGTTCAAAGATTTTGAATAATGCTCGATTTTCAAATTCACTTTGCTGATCATTCTGACATCCTACGAGTTTGAAAATTTGTGTGTGAAGATAATATATTATTAATTTTATAGTTACCATAAGAAATTCCTGGAAACAAGTTTTATTTGATTAAAATTAAATAAAATACTAGTTAAATCCCTTTTGCTTAATTGCTGTATGCCATATTAGGCATTTAGCATTAGGCGTTAAGCTGAGTTAAAACCTTTTTGCAATTTGTTGTTGAGAGTATATTATTAGGGTGAAATAAAGTAACAGAGTTTCATGTATGAAATGCAAGCAGCAGGTCCAGACCGCGTCTTCCCGGCCCTTCTTCAATGGGGCTATGAAGAGCTTCGCAAGAAGCTTCTGGTAATTTTCAGAGCGTGGTGGCTGGCCCATAGACACATTCCTAAAGGATGGAGAGAAGTGTAAGTCATCTTTTTCCCTAAACCAGATAGAAGAGACTATACTAACGCCAAGTCCTTTAGACCCATAAAGGTGTATGTGAAAGGGATTTGGGAGACAACCTACTATCGCACATGCCTATGCACGAAAACCAGCACGCCTACACTGCAGGTAAATCAACAGAGACGTTACTGCACCAAGTGATCACCAAAATAGAGGAGGCCATCATGGACAAGGGTATCTGCCTGGGCACCTTCATTGACATCGGGGGTGCCTTCGACAAAACTAACTTTTCCAGCATCGGTGCGGCCCTGGCCAGCCACGTGGCCAACATCGTTATTACAGACTGAATAAAGAACATGCTCAGTCAACGCACAGTAAGACATGCTCAGTCAACACAAGGAGAACAATCGGTAGCTATGGTTGTCAGAGGCTGCTCGCAAGGTAGGGGTCTGCACTCCTGTGGAACCTGGTAATCAACAGCCTGATAACAAGATTGAACGCAAACCACTTCTATACCATTTGGTATGCAGATGATCTTACCATACTAATCAGAGGCAAAACGGCCAGCGTCGTGCCCGACCTTGCGCAGTCAGCTCTACGCATAATGGAGAGATGATGCAGGGATTACGATCTGACTGTGAACCCCTCCCTAAAAGACAGAATTGGTAATGTTTACTAACAAACGAGCGCTGGGCAACTACCATCTATCCAAGCTGCTCTAGATACGGAGCTCCAACTCTCCACCGACATTAAGTACCTGGGTGGGAGTCACCCTGGAAAGCAAGCTGAATTGGGGGACATATCAGGAAAAGAAGATTGACAGGGCAAGCATTGTCTTCTGGCAATGCCGTAAAACGATAGATAAAAGATGGGGTCTCTCCCCCAAGATCATACTATGGTTGTACAATACTGTGATCAGACCCATGCCTTGCTATGGTGCTCTGGTATGGTGGTGGTCCAGGTTGTCAATTTTACCACAGTCACTAACAAACTGCAGAAATTCAAGCGCCTGGCCTGCATGGCCACCACGGGCTGCATGAGGACGGCTCCTAAGGCGGCGCTGGAGGCAGCTTCTGAAGCAGTACACCTCAAATCTCTACAACTATGTAGGCACTGCACTACCCCGCACACTAGAATCTTACAGGTGGTCTTCGAGGATCTGTCCATGTTGGAGGCGTCGTCGTGCAACAGGATAGCAAAACGATTTGTCTTCGACAAAAAGTACAAAATACAACTGCACGAAGATGACTCGTATGAGGGCCTCCGACTATAGGAGAACTAAGGATCTTCACGGACACGGCTCCAAAACGAGTACAGTTACTGGTTCAGATGTTCTCCGAAAATTCAATATTCGGATTTCCGAGCCGAACGACCGACCCCACTCTACAGTGGATAAAAGTTCACAGCAACTCCAGAGGTAACGATGGAGCGGATGAGCTAGCCAGGAGGGGATCGGATTTAGCAGCCCAGAGCCTATAATACCCATCCCGGTAGGTAAACAGCGCTCTCCGCTAAGAGATCGCATGAAAGAACAACACGCTAAGCACTAGACAGAGGTTGGAGACTGCCGGCAAGTCAAAGAGGCGCTACCAACGATCAGGCTACAGCTCTCGTGTGAGCTTCTTCGTCTGAAAAAGAAGCTACGCATCATAACCAGCGTTATAACAGGTCACGACGGCGGAAGAGACGACGGCCTACGTCCTGATGGACTATCGTGGCTTGTCATCGTACAGGGCTAAATACCTCGGTTCACCGGGGTCGATCTCGGAGACGCTCGGCAACCTGGACAGGTTGCTGGGCTTCTTTGAGGAGATCGGGTGGCTCGAGTAGTGAGTTATCCTACCTAATACGCAAAATAGGCGCGCTTGACGACGATTTGCGGAGAATAGCCCGATAAACTAACTAACCAGTGTATGAAATCTAATACAATATATTATTCTTAACTAGCTTCCCGGCGCGGCTCCACTAGGTCAATAGTTTATCCCGTTTTTCAACGTTTTAAAACATAGTTGAAACTGTATTGCAAATTGTGAATCGCCGAATTTCGAATCGTTGCTTTAAGTTTTAAACATAGTTGATGCTTGATTGCAAAATGAAACTGACAACACAATTAATTTTCAAAAAGGAATCACGTCGACATAACGCTTGAATGCAAAATTGAACAAACGGGTTAGAACATTTTGCTATAAGTATTTTTTCTAAATAACAAAATCAATTTTTTTTTATAATGTGACTTTAATTCGTCCAAATAGAGCTCATTTTTACGAATACCGTGGTATATGTAACTCAGTATGCCATTTTTGGCAAGTTGACACCCTATTGCATAACAGGGTCCTGTGGTATTAGTAAAGCTTGACTTGACCAGAAAAAAAAGTTTCTCTCTGGCAACATCGTCTCTATGATAAAGCTTCAATTTTTTCTTAGCCAGGCTAAAAGCCTCTAGTCTAAAGAAAGAATATAAATGAAGCCCGACCAGAGAAATAAAAAACTTCGCCATATTGCGGAATTTCAATTGAACTAAATTTATTAGGGAAGTCGTAAAAAGAAACACGTGGCGCCCCCAGAGCAGGTTTTTTATTTCTTTAGTCAGGCTTTACCTACATGTATGTACTAGTTCACATTTCCGTACCTGTTACACGGTAATAGTTTACTCAATAACAGTATTGGTATGTATGCACTACGCAGCTTACTTTCGTTTATGACCGCAGTAAACAGTTTGAAAACAAAGGAGGGGACAGTTTTATTGTGCCTATTTGCACTGCTGCCTTTTTTTTCTTTGACCAATAATATAAGACAAACAAAAGACACGTTTATTTATGGGTAAAGAAACAAAGTCGATTTCTACATAGAATATTTTTTCATTACGAATTAAAGAATATTTTTCCGAGCTTTTGTTTAAGTTAGCCAATTTTATATGTAGGTAGTCATACTATTCTTTGTCATGAAGGCACTAATGATATAATTTTTTTTAAGAGTAACTTGTTGTTGACGTCAATGTTGATGTCGGCTATCTGGATTTTTTAAATTTAGTTACATTCAATTCATTATATATAATACCTATTTAGATTTTTTTTCCTTGATTGAAAAACTTTCTGTTTTTACAGCAACCGTACATTGTAGGATATGAAAATAACAAGAAAAAAATTAGTTTCATTACCTTACATTTTTTTTTCCTGTATTCTGTGCCATTTGTTGATCCGATTTCGTATCATATAGAGTGTTACACTAATACCCGTGAAGCTTAAAAGATGTAAAAAGGTTTCTTGTTAGGAATCTACTGACCAAATATAATATGATATTATTATGTAATTTTAACTTAATAAAAAAAAAAAAAACATTTTTTCACTATTTTTTTTATCACATCCCAGATATTATTCACGGAAGCACTGGTACTGGCAAAGAATAATAGCAATGCATTTCTGCAGACATGTCGTTTCATATCATTTAAATTTAGTAGAATGTTATGGTCAGGTAATTAAAATTATTTTACATGAATTAAGTTGAATATCATCACTGTGAAAGACATAATCCGGAAATAAAAAAAGAACAACGAAATATTTACAAAAATTTAAAAACGATGAAAGTATTTTAAGAAAATCATGGTGACGTAAAATGCTACCAATCAGCTGGTTGGTTGAAATAAATTACCTACTGCTTATTTATTTTGCATTTTTGGGTAACAAATATAATTATAATAACCACTGTATTATTAAAATGGTTTTTACTGAATATTTTGCTTTTTATATCGCTGTAATCACTATTTATCAAGTTTATCTTCTTAATGATAACAGATTTTATTACTCTAACAAAAGACATTATTCTAAGTACATAATAGATAACTTTGCCTCGACTCTTGTTATCTTTGTACAGACTAGTACAGACCATCGTATGATATTATAACCTCAACGATAATGTACGATGGGCATCACATCCAGCTATCCATTCACATTGCAAAAACGCACCTATTTCAGTTGTGGTGATACAAAATGCAACAATGTTTTAACTTGGTTTTTTTGGCTAGTGTACTCATCCAACTTATTACTGACTAGCTTTCCGCCGCGGCTCTGCCCGCGTTGACAGTTTTTCGAGTGGGAACGAGGCATTTTCCCGCGGTTAAAGGTAGCCTATGTTACTCAGGGTGAATGTAGCTTTCTAATGGTAAAAGAATTATTGAAATCGTTTCATCGGTCACATACAGGGTTTGTGAGATAGGTTAACCTCGAAACCCACACGATAAAAAACTCAAAAATAAAAATCTTTCCTCTTTATAATATTAGTAGAGTCTGTGCGGAAAGAGAATAGGCGTGGCGAAAAACGGAACTAACATAGATTTACAGATTTACTAACATTAACACAAAAGACAGACAGACAGACAGAATCGGAAATCATTAACATGGTTTTATTTAAGTAAAATAAATATCAAGATGTTACAGTTATGCTATAATGTGCTGCCAGTATGACAAATACGGTAGAAAAGCACTACTGCGCCCTCAAATCTAAATCCTATTCTCTTTCCGCACAGACTCTATGATATGATATCCGAATTCTATCCTACTAATATTATAAACGCAAGGGTCGGTATGGTTGTTTGATCTCTTTCATGCAAAAACTACAAAATTGATTATAATTAAACTTTACAATAATATAGACATCGGAATAACATTTAGGCTACCACGGGAAAATTGCTCTTTTCTACGGAAAAAACTGTTAGCGCAGACGGAGCCGAAAGTATAGATCGTAGCAAGTTAAAGGAAGTGGTATCTATCTGCCTACCCCTCAAGGAAAGAGGCGTGCATGTATATAATATTGTAAACATGGTCCAATTTTAATATCCATTAGAAGTATTGTAGGTACAATAAAAAACTAGGAACGTATATTTTAAAATCCCTATTTCAGAACACAAATTTCGTTGAAATATTTTTATGCTGGCGTCCTTATTATTTCACATTGTGTATCTTCTTGGAACTTCATTTCGTTCGCGATTCAATTAACTTGAGTTTCCAGAATTTTCGTACTTAATTTTCTATTTTGAGGGTAAAAATAAAAATGTCTGTTTTCATTTGTAACTTAAAAGTTGACTTTTAATACACTTTTCGTATGTTACAATTTGTTTGTTTGTACAAAACAACGTATAGTTATAGTATACAACGTTCCGTTTCTAGTTCGACCTCAGGCTACAGTCATCATCGATCACAATCAATAATTACAACTAATTTCAATATAAACAATAAAAACTAACTAATATTACGTATAAAAAGAGATCGTGGCTTTTTGGGAGACTTCGCTTAAAATTCTGGATATTTGAAAGATTTTATACTGAAAACTTTAATTTTTAAAAGTGTGTTTATGTTTAATGAAAAGTTTGTTTTTCAGTTATTATCGGCATTTCTTTTCCTGACATATTAATAATAGCTTACAAATATTCAGAATTTTATAGGTATTGACTAAAAATCTCTTAAACTTACAAAATTGATTTCAGAGCATCATCATCATTAATATCATAATCAAATTCTTCTTACAAATCAATAAGAATATTCAAACGGAGTTATTCAAAAAAATATTTTTATTTGTCGTGTAAGGTTTGAAAAGGGAAGACATTTATACATATCATAATTTACACATACAATCATAAAAATATGTTTGTTCTTCATATTCCATTTATTTCCTTGAAAGGTTTTTTTAATTCACATTTTCACTCTAAATTACCGATCTATTCGTGTGTTTTAGAACTTTAATGTCTTACAAGACATTTATAATTATTGTTACTTAACACTTAGGTAACTGTTTCATATCTTCATTCTTTTTTTTATTTCTTAGAATATCTTTAATAGTTATTATTGGACATCAAGTATTTGTTTTTACATGTTGCAATTTTTAATTTTTTGTGTCTTTAATTATCTGCACTCTTTTAGTTTTTTTTCATCAACAGATGCCAATGATTATATTATTTCCTAAAGTATTTCATAATGAATTAAACTAGTTTACTTGTAATTCTTGTTGAAATTTCATTTTTGCCTAGAAATAGAGAGCGTCATGCTGACTTTGTAAATTTTATTTATCTACAATCAAGGCTTTAATTACATCCAACATTTACCTAAAAGAAAAATAAGACAGTCACGAAAGTGAACAATAAACAATTTACAAATTCACACTATTATATTCAAATTTTAAAAATCAAGTCTTCCATAATAAATCAGTGTCAGCAGCAATTGCGTCAAAACACATTGTTTATCAACATTATCTACATCACAAATTTAAAGTTAATTTCCACAATCTTAACAAAGTTTGGACGAGCTTTATTTGTTTCATTGTTACTTTTTAATTTGTCTCTTGTGTCAAAGTTCTTCAAAGTTAAACAATTAACAACGTTTTGATAATAAACATCTTGTTCTTGAAAAGTTTCTTTCATTTTGAAGAAATATTCGTATACATTTTTTCAGTTTTATTCTATTTAAATTGTTCGTTCAAAGACAGACTAAAATTATTTAAGAAAAGATTGTCTTTAAATTGTCTCCCAACTTTGCAAATGCCACAAAACAATTCAAAAACCTAATAACAAATTGGACATTTCCCAACTTGACGCTCAAGGTCGAACTAAAAACATTAATAAATTTGAAGAATGGCTAAATGTCTAACTAATGGAGCAATTACATTGATAAACCAGACCTTTGCTGTTGCAAAACTTGCAAGGTACGTCAAAACATTGGTATTACGTCAGAGCAACACTAAAACTTAAACAACTAAATACAAAACAAGGCAAGCCCGAAAAGGTCTGGAGTCATCATTGCGACTAGGCGTTGGGGCAACTTTCCTCACAAACATAACTAAAAACGGTTAATTTTCGAAATTACAAAATACAGATTCAATATAACAAATCATAAATGCAACAGTAACAGAACTGGCCAAAGAGGAACGTTTTAAAAAAGAAAGAAACCCCGTTCCCTAACAATAATTCGATAATATCTTAAAATTGGTTAAATCATTTATTCACTGTCCAGATTATACAACCTTGGCTGCTCCTTCACTTCAACATGGCGTCGGCGACACGCACACTAACTCACTCGCGCGTGTGTGGTCACCGTACAGACCACAGGCCGAGGTTAAGTACACTAAGCCGAGGCAACTTCACGATGTGGTCCAGCCCTAACGGAGTGATGCACGTGCATCCGTATAGATCTATCTCTTTCAAGTTCTGCAGCCCGTCCCCGAGAGACTTCAAACCCCTATCAGTGATTCTAGTGCATTGCCCTAAATTTAATATTTCTAGTTGCGATAACCGCGCGACCCGCTCCAGACCCTCGTCAGTGAGGTTACACGCGTTGAGAGATAGCGAGCGCAGTCCCGATAACCCGAACGTGGCGTGGAGCAACGCTTCGTCGCCCACTTTCTCACAGAATGACACATCCAGGGCCTTCAGCCGCCCACTCGAACTCTCCGCCAAGTGAGCCACTCCGGCATCCGACAGTCCATCGCAAGCCCTCAAATTAACATCCTCTAATAAAGGGAGACGCGCCAAATGCCGTAATCCAGCGTCCGTGACTGCCACGCAAAAGGAAAGATTTATGGATTTAAGGTTTGGAAGCCCTGTTGCTACGTGCCTCAACGCTTCGTCTGTCAGTCTTTGACAATCCTGAAGACCCAAATACTCTAGTTTTAAAGTTCCACGCGCCTCTGCTCCGCCGCACAAATGAGCTATACCAGCATCGTTTACTTGCCAGCACGATCTTAGATTTAAGTGTTTCAAATTTAACCCCCACGCTATGAGCAACAGTCCGGTATCTGTTATTTGACTACAGCCACCTAATTCTAATTCCTCCAAGTTCTTTAGCGAGTGAGCTATCCTTCCAAGCGAAGAGTCTGTCACTTGTTTACATAACGATAAGTCTAGTCTTTTTAGAGTTGGAAGTTTAGAAGCAAATGCACTGGCCAACGCTGCGTCTGTGACACTGTAACAACCACGAAGAGACAGAGATTCTAGTCCAGGAAGCGCTGCAACGGCGTCTCTTAAGCCTCTTCTTAAGGAAAGGACTTGGAGTTTCCGTACTCCTCGCCTTGCTAAGGACTGGAAGAGCACTGGGGCTGGTCGTCTGAGGTGTAAAGAAGCTTCTACTCCTCGCCACACGGAGCGGTGGTCGGCTGCATCTCTCCACGCTCGGCACACCTGGGCAGCGCGGCCTCGGTCCCGCACTGGCAGTCTTTCAAATATCAGCGCCAACAGCTCCGGATAGAGCCTCGATATGTGAGTCCCCTGTGGCTCCGGCGGCGGCTCAGGCACGTGCGTCGCAGGCAAATGCGGCCTATGCAGTTTGTAAGGCGCACTCCGCTGTTTTCTCCTCGTCGTGCTCGGCAACTCGGTCAATCCGAGGCGTTCGTCGCGCCAGGACAACACTTCCTCCGTGTACGCACTCATGGCGGCAACACTGCACTATAACATGACACTGGGCATCGGACCGGTTTTCGGTGAAACTCGTGTTGGTTTGAGCGCGCGCGGCGTACGTCCGTCCGCGGTGGCGAGTCCTCGTGCACTGGCGAGCGGGGCGTGCGGGCGGAGGGAGGGGGCGGCCCCCTCGCGACCCGCGGGCGGCGCGCGCGGCGATTGGTCGCGCTCGCCGGCACGTGACGCGCGCCGTATCGATTCGGAGGCTCTGCGGCGGCATTTTTAAGTTGGCGGACCGAGAGCCCGCCTTCCCCGCGCGGCCCCTGACGCCTGGACATAGAAGACGCGACGGGCAGACGTGACCATGTATAGTTAAATGCCTAATATTTTGCGCACAAATTATTTCAGATACTAGTAATATTAACTCTCTCTTATAATTTTATGTAACGATAGAAACGAGATCTCCTTAGTTACTGTTCATAATCACTGCGCTTTTAATAAAAAAATATCTTTAAAGTTTGTTACAAGCTAAACATTTAAAAAAAAGCCAAACCTTATGAGCACGATTACACTTCTTCAGGTAACAAATATTTCTAAATATATATTAGGTAGGTACTTCTGATTTTCTCTATTATGTAACCAAAATGTTGCACCTCATGGATTAGGGAGAGACCTTGAAATCTCGTACTATTTCCACTACAATGCGACAAACCAGGAAATTTGTTATTTCCGAATGAGATTATTTTTATCATTAGTCTGACTGTTAATCTGATCCTATATTTATTTTTTGATAAATTATGTATAGGTACTTCTATCTAAACTTTGTAGATAGGTACAAAACATATTTTTCTTTAACTGAACTAATATTCTTGTATATTTTACAAAAACTATCTACGAACCCATTAGGAAAAAAGTATTACAAGACATAACAACTGAATGGCAAATCTAAACTAGGTAAAAATATCAGTATTTCCCATGACTGCTTTATCTTTGACCAGAGTGATAAGGCGGCAAGCAAGTCGGCGCGCCGTATATTTTCGTTCGCACTGCACTTGCCGACGACTTGCGACCAGTTTTACAAGATCTCGCGCTATTATAAATATCGCCCTTACGCCCTTGCAATACAGCAATTACAGAAGTTCTTTCTAATTTGGTCGTCTGATAACGCCAGCCAACTATTACAAGGGCGACCGGTCTCGAACTGTTCCAAATATGAATTTCGAATTCAAACGTGTTCCATTCCAGAGAATGAGACACTGGCCGTACCTATATAAAGGACATGGCTTTTTTTGGTCTTTTATTCACAGAAAAATCTAACCACTATATAGAAAAAATATATAGATTCTAGACATAAAACTGAGTCCACATGTCCAGTTGTGGAATTTAAGTGCCCCCCATTTAGGAGATATTAATTTTTTTCAATGTGAAAAAGTTGTCCACTCAGCAAGTCTATAAAACGCACCTGCCACTACCTATCTCTTTCTAACACCTAGCTAAGGCTACTCTTGTCTTCTCTTTCTTACAAAATAGTTACTTAACCGCGAAAACGATTTATTCTGTATTCAAAACTTCAAAAATGAGCATAGCATGTGCTGTAAATGTCTCGCATAATGTCACTGAAAATCGTTTTCGCGGTTTAGTTAACTATTTTAATAACCTTGTAAGAAAGACAAGACAAGAGTAGCCTTAGCTAGGTGTTAGAAAGAGATAGGTAGTGGCAGGTGCGTTTTATAGACTTGCTGAGTGTACAACTTTTTCACATTGAAAAAAATTAATATCTCCTAAATGGGGGGCACTTAAATTCCACAACTGGACATGTGGACTCAGTTTTATGTCTAGAATCTATATATTTTTTCTATATAGTGGTTAGATTTTTCTGTGAATAAAAGACCGGGCCCCATACGATTTTTTTCCTGTCCTTTACGTTCGAAGTTTCAAAATTAGAATAGAGAGTTTAGAAACCGTAAGTATAATTTTATTCTTAACACATCATAATACAATTTATACCTATGTACTGTTTTATGTTTTGTTACTAAGTTGCTTTTAACTTTTTTGTGTCAGTTGTTTGTTACCAAGTCATACTGCCGTCGTCGTCGTCGTCACTAGGTCGTTACTCTATTAGCACTAGTCATTCAGAATTGGTTTTGTTTTATACATATAAATTAACACACGTCCCCACCACACTAAGGAGATTGAACCTTATCCAAATGAAAAGAAACATATTTTTTTAGAAATATAACAGGGTTAAACGCAAAATCTAAATTACATTTCATATTATTATGTTCCGGGTTCTATAGTAGGTACCCCATGTAAATTTCTCCAAATAAGGTTACAAAAAAAGCACTACTGTAGCATATAAATAAATAAGAAACTATGCTTGACTAACGATGATAGAGCAAAAACGGTGTTCCATGAACAACAATGTTTTTCTAGACAAATTACAGCAGCCAGCGCATGCGGCTGGACATAATGACCTTGAGAGCGCCTTTATCCTGTAGTAATAGGGGCGAAACTCGTAGTGCGATTGTCCGGCTGCATGTGCTGACTACTTTATTTTTATTAACAGTTATATTTTTTATACAAGTAAAACCTACTCTCTAGTTTTATTTAATGTTATTTTACCTTTAGGTACCTATAGAAAAACTGAAGATATTTTGTTAAGAACTAATGTTTTTTATCGATTTTTTAAATAGGTATCTAAATTTCACACGTGACGTGCGTGACCCAAGCCACAGAATAAATAATAGTACCCCAAGCCAAGTTTGTACGAGAAGTTAGGTATGAAAAATATTTATACTACTGACGCTACCTAGCAAATAAATTATCATATCACTTATATTTTAGTGCCAGGAAACCAGTGATTATACAACTTTTCTCAGCTATCTTTAGTACCTACCAACCAAATCACATACAAATTTGGGCAATGTCCTTTGAACACTCGCTTTTTGAGGAAAGTAAAAAACTGATACCTAAGTTTCAAACTAAACATAAACGTTATATTATAACCGTTTTGTATTAAATGATCAGGAAGAAGGTATACATACCAACCAATAATAGAGTATAATATTGAAGGGAGGCCTTCTCTCTACCAATTTCTTTCAGACAACCTTCAATCCATCAGGATTTTTTTTTATTGTAAATTCAGTAAATAGTTGTCTGCACTTCTTGCTAAAAGTGCTAAAGTGGTATAAAAGTGCATTCTGTACATAATAGTAGTTCGTTGCACTCTGCCGCACCAAACCTTCTTGAAGCCGGCAGATATTTTTACTTTTTTTCCATCAGGCGAACACCGCCGCCGCCGACGGACCGTTTTTGCTCACTACCGGCGACGATTCTGGCAGAGATGGACTTTTAAGACCAATTCGAGTTTTAAAACATGACGTTTTTTCCCATCTAACTGTATGAATTTCCTGTAGGTAAGCAAAATTTCCAAAAGATTTAAACGATTCAGTCATTTCTGAAAAGACATGCCTTAATACCGCGCTTCATAAACTCAGTCAGTTTTTGTTACGTATTAGTTATTTTGTGAATTTGAATATTTTTAATGACTTTGAGGAGGCCTATTTAGAAAAAACATAGCTAATATGAAATCGGATCGGATATGAAAAGACGGCCTTTGACTAAATTACTAGTTAGTTTTTCGTGTCGCACTTGGGTTACACTTTTAAAAACTAAAGAAGTGTTTATGTCTGCCAGAATCAAAGCACTTCGCCTACCTGAGCCAGGCAAGATGCGTCGCGATGTGATGGTATGTACTTTTTAGTACAGCTAGTGATTGGATATTATTGTATGGTCTGTTTAAATACTTCAATACGTACAATTTAGGTAAGGAGTCTGCAGTATGTGTCCTGGGCTTGTTGCCTGTACACTGTACACTTAAGCTTAATATTTATACTTTAAGTTGCTTGGATGATGAATTATTTAGCAATAAGAATGTGGCAGTCACATACTTTTCCCATTGTGCTGCGGCCTTTTTTTTCATTGACCTGTGCTCGTGTCGAAAAGGAACGACCAATCAAGCTTCACCGGACTTGCAGGGGAGCGGAAGGCTCTACCCCAGAGTGTTGTTGTCTATAAGTATTTTACCTACTGATGTTTCCTTGAGTTCAATGGAATATAATGGAACATAATTTATTATTACACACATGGAATGTCAAGAAATACAGTATAAAACGCTAAAAGTGTACAAATAGGCGGCCTTATTAGTAGCAATTTCTAACAGGTAACCCATGACAAAGGAGAAGCAATATTAATATTTATGTCACCGTAAGATTATAAATACCGTTAGATTACAATCTATCTCGCGAGATTGTAAACTATCGAAAAATTGTGAACCAAACATACTGATTACAATTTAACAGATTATTTTTCGATAGATTGTAATCTATCGAAATTAAACCGTCAAATTGTGAAATGGCATAGGATGGAACGCATCTCGCGCGCTGATTGGTTGACCGTCATATGCTATGCGCCGCCATATGTGTTTCTTTTTTCGTTTATTATCTAATGTAAACAATCTGTGTTTAAGTGAATTTCAATTAATTTCGTGTTGAAAATAACTCACTGCTTTATAATAATTTCTATGAAATTATTGTGGAAGTAAAATGGATCCATGATTAATCGAAGAATAGAAGTTTGAATGATAAATGTGTTAGTGTAAGTCTCCAAAAGCATACCATAATATGATGTCAAAATTACTGATTATCTACTGAATAATAGATAAATACTTGATGTCACAATTCTTAAAGTGCATTAATTTTATTCAACTGACGCCTGTGGTTTATTTCCAACTGTATAGACATAGAACGGCCTGCTGTAAGACCGACCAATCAGGAACAGCCTTTGGACAGTTGACAATTTAACGCGCGACAGATTGTGATTTAACAGTTTCATTTCGATAGATTACAATCTATCGAAAAATAATCTGTTAAATTGTAATCAGTACGTTTAGTTCCCAATCTTTCGACAGTTTACAATCACGCGAGTTAAATTGTAATCTAACGGTATTTATAATCTTACGGTGACATTAATATATAGAATATTCTATTCTTAGACTGAAGATGCTAAATAAGAACAAATCCTGTCTCGCGATCTCACCGCCTGCATCGCAAAAAACTCTGAGATCATAAGGACGTCATCCTGTTTAGTTAACTCAAAGGAAACCAAACATTATCCAATATTTATACAACATGCCTGATGTTACGTTTGCTACGAACCCTTAGTTGAGGATTGAGACTAATAATAATAAAATAAAATATGTAAAAAAATTGGAAATAAAAAAATATAACTCCTTACAAGTTTACTATCCGGCTGCTCGCGCCATCTTTTGTTGAATAAAAAAACTAATAGTGTTAGCGACATCTTGCGTCGAGTAGCGAAATTACTAAAAGCTTTTCGCAACCATCTATGTAACGTTGCACGTAGTTTATGGAATGACACACAGGTGGCGCTTATAGAAACAGTTCATACAATCAAGGTATAGATGGCGCTGCATCTAAAAGTTTTAATAATAAAGCTTTAATTTGTGTTTTTAATCCTATGCTTATAATTATAAATTAGATTAGGAATGCTTTGAATGCTTGAAACAAATTACCATGTTTTTTATCTGACATTGGCTGGGCTAATTAATTAGCTTTTTCTATATCTTCGCTCTTACCAATAGAACTAGGCAGCGATATTTGCTCAAGGCTTATGAAGCTCCGTCTATAAACATCAAACCACTCAGCAGTGAATTAAAAAGCTTTGACAATAAAAAGGCTCTTGAATAAAAGTCAGGTGGCACTACAGTAGCCATTATTATTAAAGTCCTTAGATCAATATTTTTACTTTATAGAAAAACAATTGAGTACCTATAATAAAATCAAAACGAAAAGTTTGTTAGATACTTAAGTTGAGCCAAGAACCTATAAAGCTTACATTCACTGCATTGATAAAAACCCAGGTTTTGTTTGAAACTGCTGAACGGATCGTAACAACTCGTATCGTAACTGAAGTGCACAGTGCACTGTGCGTGCAAGATTCCTTGAAGAAGAAATTCAAAAGTTGTGCGTAAAATCGACCAACCCATGTCAGCGTGGTCGACTGAGGACTGAGACCTATTCACCCTGATTCGAGGTAGGCTCGAGCCCCTCGATGGGGACATGTGTGGGCTGTTAACAAACGCAGTTTCATTCCGAAACAAGTGTTCCGAATTAAGTTAAAATGTTTAGTAGTTTCTACGCTAGTACTTACTGCTAGTCCAGTGACACTACGCAAAACGTGAACACAAAAAACTGTCCTATCTTTCTTATTTCCTTTCACTTATTTCTAGTACTACTTAAATGGAATCAGGTATGAGTATATAGGGTGTCTAGTTGTAGACTGACATACATAAGTACTAAGTTATTAGCATCGTTATCCGACCAGTCATCACTCGAGGCAATATAACTCTCGCTTGGCTAGCGACGGCTTAGATTTATCACTTAGGAAACTCACTGAGCTAAAGGTGAACTTAGATCCAAGTATAAGTGACAGTTATTTATGTCAGTGACGAAAGTTTGCCTGTCACTGGAAACTATTAACTAGTATGACAGAGGGGTCTCTGTCATACAGGCTACTCTAAGAATTGTTCTTGCTTTATACTTAGGTACTATTACCATGTCAGCTGATAGACTCTAAAAATCTCCACGATCTTGCTTGACCAGCCAGCACACAACGGCTTCCCGCGCCACTCACCAGATCGTCGGTCCCTCATGAGGGGCCTGCTCACACTATACCTTCCGGCTCGCGTCTGCCATTGAAGAACCTATCTACGATTTGTGGTAGAGAGATTGAGTGAAGGAATGTCCCTGGGAACACTGCGACCCGAAAGGATATTTTTCATGAGCCCCAAAAACCGACGGCTTTATAATCTATACCTACTTGAAAATCACATGGCTTTTATTAATTTTTAAGCTTCTTCGGCTATCAGGCGCACATAGCTGGCGAGAAGAGGCCGAGGATGGAGTGAGCTCGCCCAGATAGTGCCAGCTCACTCTGGCTTTAGAAAGAGCTGTGTTAATTATGATGATTCTGGTGACCGACAGTTGTAGTTCTTCACATAACTAAAATAAAAATGTAGTAGTGCTACTGGACTCTTGGATTGGAGTAGTTACCAGTATTGAGGTTCGCAGTTTTTGTTGAAGATGGCTGCTAATATTCTTGTACTTTGTACCTTCTCGGAAAAACAAAATCACACTAATATTATAAATGCGAAAGTTGTGAGTGTGTATGTTTGTTACTTATTCACGTGTAAACGGCTGGAGCGAATTAAAATAAAATTTGATATGGAGTTTGTAACAATCCTACCCTATCCTAAGGCACCAACCCTAGGTCTTCCCGGACCAAATTCTACCTAACTAACCTAATGCACCAAATTATAACGTTTCCCTAGCTTAACGCACTAAAATATACTGAACAGATTTTGATAGAAAATTAAATAACTAACTGAATTGTGAATCCTGTGAAAAATAATCCTAGTTTAACCGTAACAAATTGTAACCACCCCGACAATGGTTAAAATGTATGGAAATTGGTAAGTATAAAAGTAAATAAGTAAAAATTAGATAAGTAAGTGATAATATGGCCAGTGATTCGTCAAGTGATAGGACTCTACGTTGTGTGTGAAGTAACTCAGAATAATGTGAGAGCTATTACCAGATAAGAACTCTAAATAGGTACTATACGATACGACTAACTTGAACGCTTATAATGTACAGTAAAACTAAGAGACATCATAGATGGTAAGTATGTAAACTTTTATGTAAATCTTAGGTTTGAATTTAATATTATAACTTCAGTCAAGACCCCAAATAACTAGTGAAGATGCTATTGCTTTATTTCAATGCAAAAGAACCTTTCAGTATAACTTTGTCAAGAATGAAGTATTCTATAGGAAGCAAAAGTTTATATTACAATCACGTCATGTGGCCCTTTGTTAATTAATTAAGGAGACTAATTAGTCCCTCAGTGACGCAAAAAACATTTCTTATTTTGATATCTAAACCATAAGTGACGCTACTTTGTAAGAATGATTGGCATTTGAAACTGGTACACACGAAATGACGCTTGAAATTTTGGATAATGGAAAAATCAAAAACTAGCCAAAGAAAGTTCAATTTGACTGTAATGTTGCACAGTGACGCAGCAATAAATAATATCTAGCACTCGAACAACATACGAAACACAAAGGATTTCATGAAATTCTTTTTTAAACATGATCCACACAGAATCCTGTGGATCAGTTTTCATTTGTCAATATTTCGACAAATATACCATTTGGAGACAGATTAAGTATACTAGCACCGTCACGTATGATACGTGACGGGACCCAACATCTGAAATCCACTCTCGTAACAACATATAATTAGAAAAAGCAGAAACAAGATTTCGAACCGTCATTTCCTGTGGCCCATGTTTGATACCGTCACATTAGCTGAATTTTGCCTTAATTAGGTTGTAAAGCTATTCATAGCAAAGAAAACTTCCGTCACTGAGGTTCTAGATTTATCTGAAACCAATCGGTGCAGTATTTACGATATAATTCGAAATTAAAATTTGTATGAAATCTTTAAGATAGGGTGACAACAATGTACGTAAAATTATGGATAGAAAGGCTTTCTTGATATAATAACTGTACTCAGTCAGTTAATTAGTTTTACAACTTTGTTTTTTATCAAATTTAGGGACATACCGATTTATTTCTAGTTTTATAAAATAATTCTAATAGGATTTTTTAAAGGCCGACTAGAAAAATAAAAAAAAACTCTGTGGTGGAAATTCCATTAAACTAATTTAGTAATAGAAATGGTTGAGAAATGGTCGCCCGCCCCCATCGCAGGCCTTTTTTCTGGTCAAGGCTTTTATATTTAAGTAAAGATTTAAGTTTTACAATGAAAATAATAATAGAGCAGGTTATTATTTATTTTGGCAGCATTACTTTATCTGAAACCAAAACAACAGACTTTTTGTATTTCTATATATTTAACGTTTTTATGCCTGTCTATTACTAGTTTTTTTAAATATTTTTATTTTGATCAGTTGATCTAGCCAGAGAGGTGGGAGAAAGTCTCGCTTCAGTTGATCGTTGATCTATGGTTTATTAGCTGAAATTATTATTTATTTTTTGTGAATCATCCTGGCAACATTAACGTACGTAGCCATCAAAAAATAGTATTTTCGTATCAATTCCAGGCCAGAATAAACAAAAATCTAAAAAAGTTATTGTTAGACACTATTCTCACAAAATATTAGTAAAGTTTGGATAATTTTATTTAAAGCCTGACCAAAGAAATATGACACCTGCTCTGGGGGCGCCACGTGTGTATTTTTACGACTATGGCAACAATTTCCCTTATAAAATTAGTTCCTCTGAAATTCCGCAATATGGCGAGGTGTCATATTTCTTTGGTCGGGCTATAAATACATTTATGCAAGTAAAACAAATTAATAGTAGTAATTTACTAAGTAGTAGTAGTAATTTACTTTCTAATAATTTGTTTTGGTCAGTTCTTTTTCAAAGGCGAGTATCAACCAAATATATAAAACAGTAGCAGTCTATGTTTTTGTGAAATTAATCTAGTATCAAATATATAATACAGTAGCAGTCTTGTGTTTTTGTAAAATTAATCTAATTGTTTACTTGCAGGTAGTGAAGTAGGTATATTTTGAGAACATACGTTCAATACAATAAAATTGTTAAGCATTGGATGTTCAGGCAAGAACTCTTTAACTGGTTATTCTCTGTGAGTATGTTTAATTCTCTGTACCGTGATTGATAATCATTGTTATACATCACTCAGACCCAACAATGAATATGTACTTAACTTACCTGGTTTATTATTTTAATATTCGTGGTCTAAGTTAGAGTCTAGGCAATGGAAGCGAGGTTGTCTGTGGATGTGGAAATAAAACAGGGTCTGGCGGTAAAATACACTCAGTATATTTATACTCCAAAGTAAACTCAATAACAATCAATTAAACGTCGATGAAAAACGATTAAAATATTTAACTTACGCAGCACAAGAGCGGCCATAGGGGCTGACAGTTAAAACAGGAAGTGGCGCCACACAGTGGCCAACATGCAGAACTAACCACATAGTGTTACCATTATAAATAAATATTATAAGGGGTGAACTCACACAAATCGATTTCTTAATACGTGGTACAACTAGTTTTCGTGTTTATACTTCAGTATTTGATTTTAGTCGGCCGCACTATTTTTTTATTTATGAATTTAATTATTTAATTTATGAAATAACATGTCCGCAAAAGGATGACTTCGTTGTCACCCTAGCTCATTTCCATACAAATTTTAATTTCGAATTATATCGTAAATACTGCACCGATTGGTTTCAGATAAATCTAGAACCTCAGTGACGGAAGTTTTCTTTGCTATAAATAGCTTTACAACCTAATTAAGGCAAAATTCAACTAATGTGACGGTATCAAACATGGGCCACACGAAATGACGGTTCGAAATCTTGTTTCTGCTTTTTCTAATTATATGTTGTTACGAGAGTTGATTTCAGATGTTGGGTCCCGTCACGTATCATACGTGACGGTGCTAGTATACTTAATCTGTCTCCAAATGGTATATTTGTCGAAATATTGACAAATGAAAACTGATCCACAGGATTCTGTGTGGATCATGTTTAAAAAAGAATTTCATGAAATCCTTTGTGTTTCGTATGTTGTTCGAGTGCTAGATATTATTTATTGCTGCGTCACTGTGCAACATTACAGTCAAATTGAACTTTCTTTGGCTAGTTTTTGATTTTTCCAGCATCCAAAATTTCAAGCGTCATTTCGTGTGTACCAGTTTCAAATGCCAATCATTCTTACAAAGTAGCGTCACTTATGGTTTAGATATCAAAATAAGAAATGTTTTTTGCGTCACTGAGGGACTAATTAGTCTCCTTAATTAATTAACAAAGGGCCACATGACGTGATTGTAATAAGTTTATAAGTAACCTGAATGAATGTAGTATGTATAGCATAATGAAAAGAGACATAATAATATTTACTTAATAAATTCATAGAAATACAGCTAGGTAATAATTTATTTATAGTAAAATAGAAGGTAGTTAAATCTCATTATTGTAACTCTAATTCTACTAAGAAAACAATATGACAAATTTTGCAATATTTACAAGAAGAATTTAGTGTATATTATTTAATTATGTGGTTATTGATCTAAAGAATGTACTTATATTTGCTATTTGCTTTCTAAAGATTTAGGTAACTAAGGTAGATTGAGAAAATTATGACAAAGGAAATGAAAACTGAATTAAGTTATAGAAAGAATAAAATGATGAATTTACTTGAATTTATGGACTATTTTATGGATTATGATAATAGGTGATTATAATAATACCTAGCTGTTGGATTTCCTTTTAGGCAAGCAAGTACACAAAATAAAAGTAGGTAAATATGAAAAAATATTAAACATACCCGGCATCCGGTGTACTTAGGGCCTGGCTGCTCCTCTGCTACCCTGGTGATGCGCCATCAGGTCTCCTACTTTGTCTATACTACTCAAGTATATTGTACCACCTGTAAATTTAAGAGGAGTATGATTTCGGTGTTTCCACATATATACGGGAGCTGTGAAAGGATAGGAAAGGTTAAAATAGGAGAATAGGTACATTAAATTATAAAAATTATACCGAAATAGTAGGTCACTGATCTTGAGTGCACTCAGTCTTCATGACCTGTGAAAATACACATTTTGTAAAGCAAATCATAGAAAATAGAGAGAGAGAGAGGATATTTGGAGAAATATATACATAAATAGATAGAATAAATATTTGGAAGAAAATTATTATAGGTAGGTAATCGTGTCACACCAAAATCCACTTAGTACTTAGTACTACTTAGCTTTCAATTTTTGTAGAATCCCGAAGTGTCCCGAAGTCTGCAACCACTCACACGACGATTCGCCTGCACTTTAAGTACTAAACTATTTTTCTACATCTTTCTAAATTTAAATTTACTTTTTCAAACTTTTTAACAAGAACGCGTTGCTTCTCGGAGTCTTCAAAATTCAAAATGGACGAATTACTCTGTAGTTCGTTGCTTGCCCACCAGGTAAAACTAACATAATACATAATAAACTACTTATAGATTAATAATAGAATTATATGAAATAAATTAAATAATTTCGGAATTATTTTATAAAATATTTTTGTCTAATTTAATGTCTATTTACTATAAAATATAACTAAAGGTGTCGAATTTATTACTTCCTTGTTCAAAACTAGACTTGCGAATATTTGTATGACAGCTGGCGCCATCTACCGTCAAATTGATGAAGCTATTCCTAAACTAGCGAAAGATTAACTTTTTTTTCTTCTTCCTAATGGCACTAGAAAAGGCTAACTTTTCCCTACAGATATTCAACTTTTCTTTGGGAAATTGAATGCACGGGGCAGGCCAAGCAAGCCTGTCTCGGTACATCCAACCCCCTTGAAAATGATAAAGTGAATGAATGAATAAATGAATGAATCGAGTCATTTTCAACCCCAAGTTAAGATTTTCAATTTTACAAAAATTTACCCTTTTGTATATTCTAATATTACAGTATTTAATTTGAGAATAGTGATTAAAAGAAATATCAAAGGTAAAGAAAAGTTATCATAAAGATTATTTAGAATCAGAGACTTTGTGAAGTTTGAGAAAGTAAACGAACCTCAAACACACTCAACTAGATCACAATTAGCTTATTTCGTTATGTTGCAGATTTCAACCAATAGAAAAAATTAAATAATAATAACACTTTCTGTTAAGTTGGCAAAAATACTTAAATTATGAATGTATTATTTCCAAATCAAATATCTGAATAAAATGTTAAATTTTAAACAAGACTAATCAATCATTTAAATTATACAATTAACTGGTTTAATTTCCTTGAACTGAATTAATTTTAAGCTTTGTCTGAACTGACAAACAAGTAAGATGACGCAGGTGACGCTACATGAACATTCCCCGTCAAGCCAGCTTTATCACTTCACAAGAATCTCTTACTCTAACAGACTCTAATTTTACTCTATATGACAAAGATTCACTCTGGATTCATTCATAATATTTTACTTAGGAATAGGAAAAGATACTATGTTTTAATTATACTTCCAACTAAGAAATATGTATTATAAAAGTAAGTTTTCAAAGGAATTATTTACATTATTATAGACCATTCACTCCTGTTTGATAGGTATATTGGTTTATCTTATCTGCCAGAGAGTTTACTAAAATCAATTTGATCTATTATCAAAGTGACTAGAATTCACAAAATAAGACTGAACTTTGTTTACTGAAAGTGACTTTCTTAGATTGTCCTACCCTCTTTACTCTGTAAATCAATCATGTTTCTAACTAGAATCATTTGATTTAAATTCTTTAACCAGAATGTAAAACTACCTTAGCAATTCCGTACTGATTCAAGTAGCTATTCCAATCCTCATGGTATGGAAATAAGTCTACAGGACTGCTTTTAGCTTATCCAAACCAGAACTGAACTCAACAATACTGCCGTACGAAGCGCAAAGGCGGTATCTCAAAAAAATCTCAAAGTTAATTTTTATACCGTTGGATAGCTTAGAAAAATACGCATCTTATTTGCTAAGGCCAAAAAGTGGTATCTTATTCCGAACATTAAGAAAAGAAGCTAAGAAAGTTTTTTCTATCTCAGTTTTACCATAATTCACTAAGGCAGTGAGAGGTATATCAATATTACGAAGGTGATTAGCCGTATATTTGCATACCGCCAAATCGCTTAAGAAAACGACGGATATGCACTGCAGCAGTAAAGCCTGACGCGTACGGCAAACATTGAGTTGCCGCCATGCCCTAAGGCGCTAAATAACCTACCCCCCGATAGGAGAAAACTATTGTATGGCCAATTTTCTTAAATAACTTCAAAACTATTTATTTTGAAATTGTAAAAAATAATATATAATTGTTTTATTTGATATGCAACACGATATAGTTTGAAATTATTATGTTTTAGTCTAATTTACCACCCAAAAGTGGGTTCCATGTTTAAAATTTATTATTTAATGTCCACGTCCGTCTTTGGGTCATGGATTTACATAGGTGTACTAAATTTTAACTAAATCGGTCAAGTAGTTTGGGATGAAATAAGCGTTGACAGACGGTCCGACAGGCACCCGAGTAGGATTATAAAGGCTCCATCTTTCGTTTTTGAGATACAGACCCAAAAAAAGACTTCAGCACATGGTATTTTCTACGACAGAAGGGAAAAAATTTTTAAATCTTTGAAAAAATCTATTTTTGGCAGGAACTCCCAACTTTTAACTAGGAAGATGTGAGTAAGAGTTTTGTTTCGAAAACGTGTTATTGTTCCGTTTTTTTTCCTATAATATTCAAGAAATATAACAAACGATTAAAAAAAATTGGTTTATTTGTTTCTTCTTTTTTATTTTTACGTATTTTATTCAATAGCAAATTCATATTTTTTTTGTATGCTAACGTGTACTAAGAAAGTTAACAAAAAGACGGTAACTCAATTATTATTTCTATACACACTAAGCAAAATAGCAGTATCTCATAAAAAAGGTATAAACAAATGTTTTTACGGTATTTTGACTGTATGACAAGAAACAACACTTAATATATTGTTAAAATTCATTTTAATAAGTACAAAAATTAATCTGTAAACAAAAGAGAAAACGATATTTACAAATCTTCAATTTACTCGAAACTAGCTTTTTTGAGATACCGCTTTTGCCTTTAGTGCGGCAGAATAGTAGGTTTATTGATTTTAAGATATCTTAAGAAACATGTCTGAATTTTACAAATCAAGGCAATAGGCAAGATGGTTCCTTTAACTTAAATGTTAGATATTTTCACAAAATTATGATTTGATAAAATAGTATCAACTTCATTTAATTTTCATAGAATTTAGCTAAATAATGGGCAGACAAAATTACTTCAAAGGAGTTAATATAGTGCTATAATAAAGGAAGACGTAATAGTTATGTTAAAGATTTAATGTGGAACTTGAGAAGGAATACGAGCCCCATAGCACGCCCGTCTTCAGTCATACTTAACCAGAATAAAAATCGCTTATTTTATTGTATTGTTACGAATTTTATCCAATGAATAATATAACAACATTCTTTGTTAAGTAGGTGAGGTATCTACCTTATAAGATTTTACTAGATTACTTCAGTAAGATAGTACAAACTATTTAGACTAAATTTTATCTATGAAGATCAATATTCTATCGTGAAAGTTACTAAGTTAATTATAATTATACTTGTCCGGACAAACAAAACTAGTGAAGTTACAAATATGTTCCCCCAGCACGCAACCCAGCTGGCTTCTCATCTCCGCAAGTTTGCCTTTACAAGAGACTCTAATTTTACAACTCATCCCAGATTTAGGTACTGTGAGAAAAACTAATAAACAAGTAAGCTCCATTAATTGTAGAACTTTCTAAAATAATTTATGAAATGTTTTCAACTACTTCATAAAAACATAAGGTTTATTATTTTTAACTAGGTATAAATATTACTTTTACATATTAAAAGAAAATAAGATTGATTCCTATTTTTCTCCAGCCCAACAAACTCAATGTAGAATTTATAAAATGCAAATACTCGTAAATATTATTTTGCCTTTAATTAAAGAGCTTCTGTTTTCTGAAATGATTAATGCAGAAATTCCAATCCACATGGTATGGAAATTATTCTACAGGACTGCTTTCTGCTCATCCAAATCACACCAGATCACCAACCATTATTTTGGCACAAAACTCTTTATATTATTTTTAAAGTAAGTAAGTTGTGTAGAATTGAGCCTGTTTAGCCAAATCAAACAACAATCAATCATTATTCTTGAATTGAACTTGATAGTTTCTACTTCAAATTTTTATAATGAACAATACAAAATAGTCTATTTCTATTTTTGTTGAAATTAAATGGGTCCTCTGTTTTAAGAGTAAGTAAGCAACACTGTATTGCAACACAGAATTATCTTTTTGATCTTTAAAATATTATATTGTAAGGTACATGAGAAAGCTTTCTTTTCCATAATATTAATAAAATACTAACTCTCCAGTTAAATTAAAATGTCTTTTGTGTGTGTGTGTAAAATGATCAAACACAAATTGAGTTCCAGAGTCCGGATCTAGATTCAAGATCATTGACCATCTGTCACGATGAACTGAGGAATCCACCAAGCTAAGAGTTTACACCATAATAAAGGTTTTTGGTTGTGAGCCAAGAAGACTAGAAGAGTCCTACATAGATTAAAATACAACCAATACTCTTTTATATTCTGATTTGTAGAAGTATTTCAACTAAGCATCCATTTTAAAATGCAAACATCTCTGCGCTAAGAGCAGATAAATAGTTACCGAGCCATGAAGATCTCACTCAAAACCATTTCCAAACTCCTTCTTTCTTCAAGTTGGCTGATTTCATGTTAATACTATACCCAAGGAATAGGAAGAATTAAACTTTTTATACATGGTAATTTTTTTCTTGCAAATACAATATTTAGGTGTGTAGTATAATATTACTCCATTTATTACTTTACTTAGGCCCAATTTTCATATGGTCACAAAATTATTAAAAGTCTGATAACTACTTTAGGTCTCTATAAGGTAGACTAAAAGACTATAACATTTAGTTACATAAAAGAAGGTCGTTACATACATACACATACATAAAGTCACGCCTCATTCCCGGAAGGGTAGGCAGAGACCACTTCCTTCCAAAGATCGTTACACCTTATTTAATTCAATTCCAAATTTAACTTTAATTTTCTTTCGTAAATTAACATCAAGTTAGACGTCTTCGTAGCTTAGCCGGTAGTACGGCTGCCTACGAAGTACAAGGTCGCGGGTTCCAATCCTGCCCAGAACAAACATTCGTGTGATAGGCAACTGTGTTTGGATGTTGCTCGTTTACATATGTACGTATATCAGCCGTCCGACACTTATAGTACAGACTCTTTCTACTTTGGGGTCAGATAGCCAGGTGTGAGATGTCCCAAATATTTTATTTATTTAAGTTTATTTCTTCCTTCTCAACTCAAGATTATAGTATAGTGTGGAGAAGGCCAGCCGAACAGCGGGTGCTCTGCGTGTAGAGTATAGAGTTTTATGAGGCATCAGTATTAGCACTGTATGACTTTCTGTCTTAACCTAACTCCAAATCCTCATAGAAACTCTCTTTTGAAAAGTGTAGTGTTTTAACACGGAAAAGTTAGTATTTCAGTCCAACAAATAGGAACCTTTAACAGAACCAGAGCCCTCTCACTCATCGCAAAATATAACTTAAAATAAAAATACAACTTCGCATTTTAAAACTTTGCTCGTTTCGCATCGCATCGCATCGCATCGCATGTCTGTAGTCCATCGTGTAACTTTTTTTTTTTTCAGTCAGTCTTATACATAATATGATATAATACATATAGGTTTTACAATATAATATAATACTTACTATAATATCGAATACCCCAAGTCTTTTAGTCTGTCAACTTGTTGAGTCGTTGCTTTATCGCTGATCGCTTCGCTAACCGCTTTGCTCTCTACGCTTTATTACGCTTTGCTTCACACTTCCTAGGCTTTCCTATTCATCCTTCCTCATTCTCTTTTACACACCACTCAAGTTCCGTTAAAAATCTCTTCTACTTTTTTAGGACTTATTGATTTAAAATGATAGTCATTTAACCACAATTTTTGATGAAGAAACTATTTTTCATATTTTACAGTGTATAAATGATAAATTTAGCAAAGAACATTGCGAGGACCCAACCTCAACATACCTACTAATGCAAATTTAGCAAAAATATTATTATTTATTTTAGTACAAAAAATATCAAAACAAAACTTTTCTGGGTTTTGAAAGTCATTAAGTTCGAAACAGAGCTTACTCGTCTACATGTTTATCTCAATATCATATCGCATCATTTGAATTTCCATGATAAAAATCACATAAGTCAGATAATTTAATGTTTTTTTTTTTGACAAAAGCTAAAACAAACAACCCCCATTTTATTATTTCTTAAAATAGGTCTCAATTATTTAAACCATCATTGAATTTATTTTTAACTGTTTTATTTTTCATATAAATAAAGTCAAAGAAAAGTTTTATGGCATTTCAAAGAACACTATCTCTATCTCATTTCTTTTTCGTAAAATGGAACAATCTCATTCTAAAGTAGTTCACAAAACTATCCGTTATCAGCTAATATTATCCTCACCGTGGCGTACCTACGCGACTATCCTGAATAAAACTATTTTATTTTTCCCAACCCCCAGTTAATTAAACCGCTAAAATGTTAAAGCGTTGCATAGCAAAACTTTCATTAGATAGGTAATACTTTAATATTAGCAAAACTAAAAGTCCATCTCTTTTTAGGAGATATTATTCGAAATTAATTCAATGTGTAATAATATAAACTAATTTTTTTTATTTAAACTCAACAACCCCCCAATTAATCAACCTTACAAATCCTTTTTGATTCTCTTAGTAAAATACGAATGCGTATACGCACATTTAATTTTATGTCTACCTACTCAAACAGAACCACAATGAAAATTATTGAATTCATATTCATATTCATATCAACCCCCCGTTATGATAACTCAAAAAGGGTTAAAGTTTGTTTTAACCAAATAATTTTTATTTCCGCTTTAGAAAATATCTACCCACAATAGATTCCAACCCACTAGCAATAGCACTCACATCGTCTCCATTTTACGGCAACAAATTGTGACTAATCGGTACAATAGTACTATCATAGTCACTCAACCCCCCTTTTAAAATTAGTTAAACATAACATTGTATAATCTGTAGGTACATACAAAAATATTATCATTATTATTATTTATTTATTTATTTATAATTTTTTTTTAAAGTTTCTTTCTCATCTTACCTACACGTTTTTAAATGTAAAACTTGATTCTAGCACAAGGAAGATACAAAGTTGACTAGTGCCATAAACGTATAAATAAAATAAACAAAAGAATAACTAATGCATAATCACAAGCATAACCCAACATCTAGGCGGTACGTGATAAACTCTTTTCATTTCTATGAATAATGTTCTCTTTTTTTTTCACTGGTTTCGTTCATTTACTTTATCAAACAATAAAATTTATGGAAAATAATATTTGGAAAATAACATATGATCAGGCTGTACGGCTCGGTATTATTGCCTTTCCCATGCCTTTCTCTTTCTCTTTAAGAAAAATATCGAAAAACATCAACAAAGTTAAAAAGTTACTAATTTTATTTGTTTATTTAGAAGGTTTGCAGGATTATAGAAGGTGAGTTTACATAAATAATACAAATTAAATTGATCTACGTACTATTAAGAAAACATTGTGTCAAAGTTTAGTTTTAACCTAAAAATGTTTTCATTGGATAACTTCAATAAATCGACAAAGAAATTTCAAGTAAAAACCTTTTGTTTCACTTGTTTTAGTTATAAACTGAAACTTTCAGATAATCTCCATCGCTTTTTCATGCTACTAGCTAAGTATTAATCTACTTTTAACCTTATTTTTCAGAACAAAACAAAGAGAAACACAGCAATGAAACTCTTCAAGAAGAACGTCCGTCCAGATCCGGCCAAGTTCAATGAACTGTGAGTGCTTCATGAACTTTTCTCAAGAAACAAGAAAATAGTGATAATTGAACAAACTGTGATGTTAATTAGTGAATGTGAATTGTTGTTTAAGTTTATATTCTAAGTTTAATATAAATTAATTAAAACTGGTAAGTGAGCAGTGTTTTGTTTTATTTGTTTCTGCTTTTTCAGTTTACTTTCATAGTAAACTAGTCAAAATCCTTCTATGTACAGAAAGGTGGTTCTATAAATTATATGAAAGTTTGATAATAGACAGATTAAACTCAAATACCTCAGAATAATAATATTATGTAAAATTATCAATAAATATAGACAGACAGAATCAGAATTGATATTGAACTAATAAGATTCTAATAAGTTAACAGATAATAACATTCTAGTGAAAAGCACCAGACATAGTAGGTAATGAATAGAAAACAATCTAAGCTCAACTTTAAAATACTGATCATCGCAAACCAATTAAACTGTTATCCACAGTCACGGAACCAAATAAACCGTGCTGTCTTTGATAGATCTAGCTAGGAACACAAATCCTGGTTCACGGAAACCAAATTGTAACAATCCTACCCTATCCTAAGGCACCAACCCTAGGTCTTCCCGGACCAAATTCTACCTAACTAACCTAATGCACCAAATTATAACGTTTCCCTAGCTTAACGCACTAAAATATACTGAACAGATTTTGATAGAAAATTAAATAACTAACTGAATTGTGAATCCTGTGAAAAATAATCCTAGTTTAACCGTAACAAATTGTAACCACCCCGACAATGGTTAAAATGTATGGAAATTGGTAAGTATAAAAGTAAATAAGTAAAAATTAGATAAGTAAGTGATAATATGGCCAGTGATTCGTCAAGTGATAGGACTCTACGTTGTGTGTGAAGTAACTCAGAATAATGTGAGAGCTATTACCAGATAAGAACTCTAAATAGGTACTATACGATACGACTAACTTGAACGCTTATAATGTACAGTAAAACTAAGAGACATCATAGATGGTAAGTATGTAAACTTTTATGTAAATCTTAGGTTTGAATTTAATATTATAACTTCAGTCAAGACCCCAAATAACTAGTGAAGATGCTATTGCTTTATTTCAATGCAAAAGAACCTTTCAGTATAACTTTGTCAAGAATGAAGTATTCTATAGGAAGCAAAAGTTTATAAGTAACCTGAATGAATGTAGTATGTATAGCATAATGAAAAGAGACATAATAATATTTACTTAATAAATTCATAGAAATACAGCTAGGTAATAATTTATTTATAGTAAAATAGAAGGTAGTTAAATCTCATTATTGTAACTCTAATTCTACTAAGAAAACAATATGACAAATTTTGCAATATTTACAAGAAGAATTTAGTGTATATTATTTAATTATGTGGTTATTGATCTAAAGAATGTACTTATATTTGCTATTTGCTTTCTAAAGATTTAGGTAACTAAGGTAGATTGAGAAAATTATGAAAAAGGAAATGAAAACTGAATTAAGTTATAGAAAGAATAAAATGATGAATTTACTTGAATTTATGGACTATTTTATGGATTATGATAATAGGTGATTATAATAATACCTAGCTGTTGGATTTCCTTTTAGGCAAGCAAGTACACAAAATAAAAGTAGGTAAATATGAAAAAATATTAAACATACCCGGCATCCGGTGTACTTAGGGCCTGGCTGCTCCTCTGCTACCCTGGTGATGCGCCATCAGGTCTCCTACTTTGTCTATACTACTCAAGTATATTGTACCACCTGTAAATTTAAGAGGAGTATGATTTCGGTGTTTCCACATATATACGGGAGCTGTGAAAGGATAGGAAAGGTTAAAATAGGAGAATAGGTACATTAAATTATAAAAATTATACCGAAATAGTAGGTCACTGATCTTGAGTGCACTCAGTCTTCATGACCTGTGAAAATACACATTTTGTAAAGCAAATCATAGAAAATAGAGAGAGAGAGAGGATATTTGGAGAAATATATACATAAATAGATAGAATAAATATTTGGAAGAAAATTATTATAGGTAGGTAATCGTGTCACACCAAAATCCACTTAGTACTTAGTACTACTTAGCTTTCAATTTTTGTAGAATCCCGAAGTGTCCCGAAGTCTGCAACCACTCACACGACGATTCGCCTGCACTTTAAGTACTAAACTATTTTTCTACATCTTTCTAAATTTAAATTTACTTTTTCAAACTTTATAACAAGAACGCGTTGCTTCTCGGAGTCTTCAAAATTCAAAATGGACGAATTACTCTGTAGTTCGTTGCTTGCCCACCAGGTAAAACTAACATAATACATAATAAACTACTTATAGATTAATAATAGAATTATATGAAATAAATTAAATAATTTCGGAATTATTTTATAAAATATTTTTGTCTAATTTAATGTCTATTTACTATAAAATATAACTAAAGGTGTCGAATTTATTACTTCCTTGTTCAAAACTAGACTTGCGAATATTTGTATGACAGCTGGCGCCATCTACCGTCAAATTGATGAAGCTATTCCTAAACTAGCGAAAGATTAACTTTTTTTTCTTCTTCCTAATGGCACTAGAAAAGGCTAACTTTTCCCTACAGATATTCAACTTTTCTTTGGGAAATTGAATGCACGGGGCAGGCCAAGCAAGCCTGTCTCGGTACAAGTTAGCTGACACCCTGGATTAACACATAGGCTACTTTTTACTACGGGAAAATGCCTCATTCTAACGGGAAAAACTGTTAATGCGGGCGGAGCCACTGGACGGACAGCTAGTAACAAATAAAAGCACTTGTTAAAACAATGTAGCACTGAATTAAAATTTCTGACCGTAAGAACGGAGGGCACGCAGACAAATTGGATTTTCTACGATTGTGTTTAATTTCATGAAATATTTATTATGTTAAATGTGGCTCTAATAAATCCAAATGTTAACATTCATCATTATTGTCTAAACTTACCAAACTCTATATATTCTGAAATTATATTATGATGACTTTCGGATAAACGGAAAATTTCAGACGTTTCGTGTGAGTCCTTCGGAAAATTCTAGTTCTATAAGCCTAATTATTTTTATTTTGTCTAAAATTATTCTAAAGACATTCCTAACTAACGTAGCAGGTATTATTCGGAATTTTCAAAATCCAAATAGTCCCCTCACAGACACACAATGATTGTAGAATATCGATGATGACAATTTAGCAATCGCATAGTTCGTACTTCGTAATACCATAAGCCATGCTTATAATCCAGTAGGTATTTATAGACTAAGTGGCTGCCTCTACGCTGTCGTATAAAATCTGTGCAATTGGTCACAAAAAGTCCATATGAACTAAGTTAAGAATAAGTGAATAAAAAACCGACCGGCCACTTTCCTGTCCAGACCAGTTACGCAAAAGCGACATGACTTTTTGATGTTCATTGATTCATCAATTGCCTTTCATTTGTAGTTTCCTGAATTTACCTTTGCTTGTGAAGGTAAATCGACGTATCTTTACTTCACTAGACTAGACACATTGCTAAGTAATTAATTTCCAAATTTTTACAGCATAGACTATTTCTTAAATTAAAAAAAATATATATGCGAAAATGAAAGTAAAAAATTTTATGTAATAAAAAAATTAAATGGGAAAAAATACTTCTGTAATTAATCTTCTACCTTCCTTACTTTCATTGAACAATACAATGATGGTCATTTAGGTAAGATGTCCGTCAGTTAAGTTTGTTCTTCAAGATATAAATACAAAAGTAACAAAATCATTGAAAAAAGTAAAACTTTCATACTTTAAGTTCTTCTTATTACTAACCATTTTGCACCAGTAATTTCGTTACATAACAAAGAGATAATAAAAATATGACAATTATCTTTTATCTTTAATCTTCACCCTCCAATCAATGGATATCAAACTCTCTACTCTCACTGAAGACCCCTAAACCTCCACAAGTTCAGTTTGACTCAAAAGCGGGCTCTATACGGACGCTAACACATAACCTCCAAAAAGCTAACTTAATCGTAACTTTATTCGAGAATAGTTCAAATTTAACACTTAAATTGACTTTATTTTCGATAAATATCGCTTTATTCGATGATTCAGTGTTGTGCTTAATTATTTAAGTGGGATTTAAGTTATAAGTGCCGGTTTGAAGTTGGCGAGTGTGCGAAGTTTTTGTGCTTTTTTTGTTTTGTTATGATTGTGGGATGTTGATGTTTTCGATCAGTATTTAGTAACTTTAACTTTATTTACTTCAGTATACACTCGAAGCGCTATTTTTCAACAACCGTAAGCTAAAATAAATTAAAACATCGCAAGTTTTAGTTGTTAGAAGTTTTGGAATTATTTGAAATGTAGACAAATAAAATCAATACAATTTGCTTGATGTTACTTATGATTTAGTACGAAAAGTTTATAGAAAGATTCGAGATATAACATGACGTGCTTGTATGTTTTTCAACAGATTAACGGATTAATTTTCTTTATTAAAAAACGAATTACATTAAAAGACTGAGAAAGTACATGCTCAGTAAATGTATTTTTTTCAGGAAAAAAATAAAAAATTGACTGATATTTAATTATAGTAGAGACGATAGTTTTATATCTATTGAAAAGATTTTCATTCTGTTAAAAATGTTTAAATATAGTTAATTATTTATTGAATCACTTAATTAGATAATACTAAGAAGGTACTTAAATCTTAAGAATTTTCTGCCAAAGGCTTAGAGAATTGTTATGTAAACTTAAAATAACTTTATTAATGATGACTTGACGTAATGTGATGATATGTCTACTTGACTGTTCACGATTAAGAAACTACACTACAAGCACCAAGCGCTCTCACTAATCGCGCGTAGGTATTACTTTATTTAATAGACAGATTTGAAATCGTAAAAGAACTTATAAACCTGCTTAGACCAGACGAAAGAATAATAAAAAATACACGTATTGTATTTAAAACACAATTAAAGATTAAAAATGAACGTTCGCTTTCAATTACTTTTTAATTAAATCCAGACGGCTAGTCTTTAATTAATTTTACTACCCGACAGCGCACAATAAAAATGAGGGTTATTTTTTGTTTGCATCTTCTTAGGTATGTATTTTAAAAAAATACAAAATACTTTTTTCTTGTGAATATTATGCAGTTGTGGATCAATTGTTTTTTTCGTATTTAGATTCGAGATATCACATTTTTCTTCCCATGTAAAGGTTCTGTGAATTTCTTACTGGGAACTTATACATAACTAGAGACTACTATTTGGTTTTCTGTGATATAACCCAGACAACTGCGTTCCCCAATTCACCTCTTACAAATGAGAATTATGATCCTCTTTAAAATAAACATTAATAGCAATAGTTAGTAAAAGTAAATGAATATACCTATGTATACTTCGATCATAATATTAATATTTTTATTTGTAAAATTTTATTATATTATTATGTATAGACTAGCTGTCTGCTCACGGCTACGCCCGTGTTTTTTTTTTTTTTTTCTCGTAGAAATGAAGATAGTTTCCCGTGGTAAAAAGTATCTAAGATATTGATATACCCAGATATACAATTTCATTTAACTCGGTCCAGCAGTTTCGGAGATTACCCCGTACAAAGAAAGAAACAAAAAAAAAGTCTGGATATGTTATAGATCACTTCTTAAAATTAAATCCCTTGAAATGACTTTTAGCATTTTTTTCTATGTACAGATTTTCGACCTCGACAGTTTCATTACATTAAACATAAAATAATAGTTATTTATGGATTAGTGGTGGTTTTTGGTGTGTTTACTTTTTCGTTTCCCAGAAATGAGATAAACTAGCTTTTATTCCGACCTACTTCGGTTCCGTTCATGTAAGCTTAAGAAATGACAGGATTTTTCGCATTTATAGTGTTACTAGGTATCCGTCCCGCGGCTCCGCCCGTGCAGTTTTTCCCGAGGGAATGAGGGATTGGGGATGAGGGAGGGAAGCCTATGTGTTACTCTTAAGGTGCTCCCTCACCGGGAGCATTCGCGTGTAATGTAACGTTACAGATTTGAGCATTACATCAGTGAAGGAGGAGAACCGAGCATTACAATGCGCACCTTGTAATGATACAATGTGTAATATCTTGATACAACTTGTAACATCAATGCGCTTCACTTCCCATGTAATGCTCAAAGTCGAATCTATATATTACATTACACGCGAATGCTCGTCAGTCAGGGAGGTATTATTGTAATGTAATGCTCAAAGACGAATCTATAATGTTACATTACACGCGAATGCTCCCGGTGAGGGAGCACCCTTATGTATAAGCTATACTATTGTACAATTTCATTAAAATCTATTCATCAAAATAGTTTTTGCGTGAAAGAGTATCAAACATCTATGCTTTGACATCTGATACAGTGAGAAAATCTTTAACATACCTTTAATAATAAGCGTAGTATAATTCTACATATTTAATAACTTATTTTTATTCACAACATTTTAGAAGTAAAATTGTAAAATTCTATTAAAATTTTAATATGGCATGTATTTTTCAGTATATTTCTGAACAGCTGACAAAAAATAATTTTTAACACGCTTTTATTAGGTCGACCTGTATGTAACTAATTACGTAATGGAAATGGTAACTAATTTAACCATCTTCCAAGGGTCGTAGCGTAATGTAAATTGGCAGCTGTATTGTAGTTCTGATGACAATACAATAATATATGGTACTGTCGAACTGATCTGATGATGGAGCCGGAAGATATGAACTGGAACTTCATGATGGAAAATCGTAACATAGATGTTTTGGATTTCTTAGAAAAGTCTTGTAATGATTTTTTTGTTTTTACGTGCATTTCTAAAAGCGTGTTTTCTAGTGTTTTTTAAACTATTATTATTACGTAATAATTTAAATCATAATCGAAGACGGTGGTCCGTCCGTACCCTATAATTACTAAGATTCACACAATGGGCTCCGGGATGGCTATGAAATGGTTTTGAGGAATGCGGGGTCCTTCCAATACGACGGGACAATGGCGGGCTGTCCCGTGACTAATTTCTTTATTATAGACTACGGGTGTGTTTAAATTCATATTAGAAGTATAATAATGGGAGAGAGATATTTGATAATACTATACAGGAAGTTCCATTCCACTAAGGGCAACAAGAAAAGTAAAACTTTAAAGAAAAAAAGCAAATAAAATCGTCATTGGATCGGATGGGAACATTGGTCAAAATCCGACCCGCACTGGGCCAGCTTGGACTACTAAGGCCTATTCACCCTGATTTTAGGGTAGGCTCGAGCCCCTCGGTGGGGTTAATATGGGCTGTTAGTTATTCGATATTTTCTACATAGTCAAATTTAAACGGCTTTCTGTAGTACCTACCATTTTTTGGGTATCTTAGTGGGATACCTGGCTTGATTGGTTTGATATTTTTAAAGCACCCGGAAATAATTACAAAATTATTAAAACCTAAAGTGATCGGATTGACCTCACAAATCAATAAAAACTATACTATAATAAAACTTAAGAATCGGCGTGTCTGTAGAATGACTTGTTTTTCAAAAAACTGATTGTAGGTGATAAAGGGAGTGTAGCTGAACACAAAAAATACAAGTTTTGAAAAAAAATTGGTCTGTCTTTCTGTCTGTTTGTACACGCTAATCTCTGGAACTAATGGACGGATTTTAATGAAACTTTGCAGTAATATAGCTTATACATCAGAATAACACATAGGCTACTTTTTACCGCGAGAAAATACTTCTTTCCCACGGGAGCCGCGGGGCGGAACGCTAGTTTTTATATATTTAGGTACAGTTCGTTTAAATGTAATCTAATATCATTAATAAGTCTCAATTATATCTCAAAAGAAGTTTGAGTTGGAGAGTTCGCCAGCTACAAATTTCACTAATTAGTACCTGGACTGATCCTTTGTAAGACGACTTAAGGCTTATAAGACTCTTATAGACGTACTTACAGGACTTTTACACGACTGAACCGTCTGACTGCGGCTTACAATAATGCTATAAAAGCGCTTTGTAATCATTGGATTAAATTAACAGACTTTAACAACACGCGATTCTATTATGTGTCTTGTTGTCTGAAATTAATTTTAACTTCAGCTAGAATTAATGTCCACTAATTATTGTATTCATATATTTTTGTTCCTCTTTTTCTCACTTGAAATATAATGATTTAGGTATTCTAGTTTTCAGTAGCTAATTATTCATACTACCTACTCTACTGCCTACTATTACTGGTGTACGTATTTGGTATTTTGTGGTAGTACCTACTGTCTGAATCAAACTGAATGTCTTCAGTAAAAAATAATTATCTTAAACTATGCTGTATTGAAAACCACTCTTACTTAGACGGTTTAGTCTAGAATAAATTTTTTGAACCATTTAATATTTATTACTGCAAATCAAAGGGAAAATGTGTCGTCATAAGTTTGTATTCCCTTTTACTTTCCATACAAAGTTTTCTATTTGTTGTTGATATAATTTTTCCTTTTATTTTGGCGTCTCATAAGAATAACTGGCAAGTCCCCTTCGGTCATCCACGAAACCTTAATAAACACTTAACTAATTACGTCAACATTCCTATTAGTCTAAATATTAGTTAATTTGTTTATATTAATCATAATAACATTTATTTACAACACAATAATATAGCCAAATAAAAAAAACTGAATAAACAACAGAAATGTGATCCGTAAAAGACCTCAATTGAAATCTCCCGCCATGTGAAGCGGTCGGCCATTTTGTTTAGCTGTGAGTGCGACAAGATGGCGTCTCGGACTGTGTTCCGGTTTCTGGTGCTGCTGGCTTCTCTGGTGTGGATCCTGGCTGAGGAGAATGGCACCAGGAAGCGAAGGGAGCCTTGGACTAACGGAAGCTGGTTGTAAGTAGACCTGACTCTGTTTTATTTAGGAAACAGAACGCTTTTGTGTTCAATTTCAAAATTAAGCCTCATTTACGCCGAGTGTCGAATAGTGTCGCATGCTACAAAATTAAGAAATGCGAAATCTTGTGCTATGCTACAAATAGAAAATATATGCTGAATGTAGCAGCCTATTTCACGCTCAAGCAAAATCGTGTCTACTGAATTTTCAAAGCATTTTACTATGCTTTTTATCAACAATATGTGGCATGCGACACATAAGCTTAAGAGTTATTTAAGAGTTACACTCTAGTCGATATTCCTTTACTCTTTGATCTGTGTTGTGTCTATTAAGATACGCACTTTGGCTAGACGTGATTTTTTATAGGATCCAACGGATGGTCTACACTGTAGACCTCAAAAATATTCTGTAGACTCTTTAGACTCTACAGAATACTTTTGAGAGCTCTAGCTAGATTTTTGGAGCTCTTTGTTCAGCAGGAGACTGATTTCAGCTGAAATAATGATAAGGACCAAGTTGCCTGAACAATAGCACTCAAAAGGGCTATTGTTAGGATTCAATAATAAATCTTCATTGATTAGAAATACTTTATTTATTGTGTAGACATGTAGGTACTTACCTTTAGGCGATGTTGGTCAATTTCTCAGATAGTCAATTTAGAGGCACGTCATATTCTTTGTACGTCATTTTCTATTATTGTTTCGGCATCTATCTTCTTTCTCTAAGATATTTTTTTATTCCGGTGTGACATAATAATACTCGTAAAATGGATTTATTACATAATTTATTATAAGTTATCAATTCATTTAATTTGAATACTAATGTCACATGACGAAATTTTTTTCAATTTTACGTTAGTTCAGTCAGTCAGTAGGACTTACTGCTTCGTGCCAAAAGGTTTAGATATCAAACATTAAGCCCCACCAGAAAAACAAAAAACCTCGCTATGTTGCGGAATTTCTTTCGAACTAATTTTATTGTGGAAATTGTTGCCAGACACATAAAAATACGGCGCCCTCAGAGCAAGTTTCAATTTTTTCTGGTTAGGCTTACAGTTTAATTACAAATGGAGGTGTGCGTGAAGATTGACTCCTGGTAGGGGCTATCCTTGTGTATGCCGTCCAGACGAAACTGGTAGTAGAGGTTCGTTATCTCCGGGATTATAAACTCCAAGCTTATGAAGTCCTAGTAAAAAAGAGAAGCATAAGATTAAAATCGATTTTAAATTTTTTTTTAAAGTTCAGCTACCATTTGATTGTTTATAATTCGTAAAAAAATTTGTGAACATTTTGTGTGTGTAATTTTCTCATGACAACTAAAATGTCCTCATGATTTTGTATTTTACCATGAAACCGTCAAATAAACGTAAAACACATCGATTGAACACATAGTATAAAAAATATCTAGGCAAAGGGTCGGTCTATCCACATATCACGTATTTTAACATATTATGTACATTTAAATTATATTCCCCTACACTTGCTCTTTCCTTTCTATTTAATTATTTTTACTACCCTGAATACAGGTATTTTTTTGTTTTTAGTATTATTTCTAAATTGTGGCCTCCCCCAAGGATCTCCTCTACGATCGGTCCTGCGCTGCCCGCATCCAGCGGCTTCCCGCGAACCTCACCATTGGTCTACCTTGTGGGGGAACAGACCGCACGATACGTCTAAATTTTATTTAAATTGTTGATTGGTTTAGAACTTGGCGTCTCTCGGATGGGAAGCAGCGTCCAAACCCATCTGGTGTTTTAATTATAATCGGTGACAAGAAATTTATAAGAATAGTGGCGTCCGCAAAAAAATACGCGGGCGCCCGCACTCTTGTCCGTATTGAAAAATAGTATGACAGTGTGAGTGTATGAGTGATAGTGCGGGTAGGCTCATACTATTTTTAAATACAGAACAGACCCGCGCGGGCGCCCGCGCATGTTTTAGCGGACGCTCTTACATGGCTGATTCCCCCGGCTGTGATAAACCCTTTGCTGACAGCATTCCCGTTGAAGAAGAGGTAAACTTCCATCGACGTTATTGTGTAGTTTCTTTCATCCTATAGAGGAAAAAAATCGTTAATATTAATTCTTTAATCCTTTATTTATTATACGTCTTGGTGCCTTAGGTGGCGCAATAATTGTGACACCAGGGTTTGTGAGGTAGGTTAACCTTAAAACCCACACAATAGAAATAGCCAGTGTAGCTATAGGTAGGTACGTACTTAGTTGTGTGGATTCCAGCATAATAATAGAGATGGATCTAAATTTCTTTATATCACTCCTCTACAGTCTAGAGCTATTCTAAACTAAGTATTTAAAATGTATTATTGCAAATTAAAGTAAAAATGGTGCACAAAGGCTCAATGGAAAATATGACTCATCATAAATTGGTATTCACTTTGATTTATTATGTAAAATATTGTTCTGTTACTTTCATCATTGTTCCGTTTTCATTCATTATCATCATCATCATCTCAGCCGAAAGACGTCCACGCTGGACAAAGGCCTCCCCCGAGTTACTTCCTTAAAAGTTACTTCATTAAAAGCAAGAAATTGGCAAGCTTAGCGTGGGACGCCCCCCTGCAAGATGGACCGACGACGACGACCAGAAAAGGTGGCTGGCGGTGGCTGGATGAGAGCAGCGGAGGATTGTGTATTGTGGCGCACACTTGGGGACTGGACTGCTACGGGCTGATATGATGATGATATCCTTCACGATGTTTTTCAATATCAACGCGCTAGGCCGTGGTCCGAGGCTCCCTCGAGCCGCCCCTAGACCCGTTGGTATATGACTTTTTTTTGGGGTAGTCTTCCGCTCCCCCGCAAGTCCGGTGAAGCTTGATCCGTCGTATTTTACGACTCAAAAAAATAAGAAGTTGATGATATGATGACTTCATTAAAATTATATATTTATATCATCACAATGTAAAGCGATACGTACTTACATCACTCGTGGGATAAGATAGAGTGAGATTGATATCTTGAACTGGGAACCTCCACTCGTTAGTCGCAAACAACATGTTGTTTACATCTGAAAACAAATTACATTTTATAGTAGATTCCGGTTCTTTTTTTAAATTGAAGTTTTAGTAGGGTCTACTACTATTTGGTATTCTGTGATTCTAGTTCAGAGTTGTCGGAAAATCTGCCCAAATATAGTTTTTTTTTCTAGAATCTCAGATTTTAAAATATAAATTTGCTTAACGTAACTCGTTCATTGAAGATGACGTCCATATTTCTCTATTATCAAGTCCTAGATAAGAGATGTACCATGAACTCTGAAGGTGATGTAATATTTAATATTTTAATGTCATCTAAAATCTCAAAAATGATGGTCTGGATTCTAATCTACCTAATTTATTATGCTCTAATTTACAGAAAAATATCTAACAACAACGCGAGACACAACGTAACATTATTTCATAGATAACATGTAAATAGATGTAAACATTTTGATGAAATGATTCTTACACTGTTGGTCAACCGTCTCCATTGCACAGTAATACCTCTTGACATTCTGGTAGACTGTGGAGGTTATTTCAGCTCCTGGCCTGTGGTTCGAGGATGTCTCTTCTGTACGGTTACCGAACACTTGCTCTTTGCAATCTTGTCCATCACCCAATTGTGTGACTGTCTTCTTACACACAATAACACCGAGAAGAGAAATAAACAACGCTATCCCTTTCATAATATTTCAGTGGTCATACTATTTTTATGATCACGAATTTATTTATAATCGAAAATGAATTAAAATTAAACTGAGCGTTACATTGTTTTTGGATACAAGTCTTCGACTGATAATAAGTTAATTTACTTTGATTAATGATTATTGTTTTCGATAATGAAGTAATTACTACCTGATAATACCTATAAATATCTTTAGATGACTTTCGATATCAATGATAAAATTAATACGAGAATTAATTAGCATCTAATGCGAAAAATCTTGACTGTCATCAAAATATATTTTTTTCTTACACCGTACAGGAAACGAACTGCCCGAAATCACTCATTTTCAACTTTGAGAGCTATTCTGAACTACATATTTAAGATCGTTCAAAATGTTCAATGGAAAAATATGACGTCATATGTATACAAGCTTCAATTTTCCATATTAACGATAAAATAAAATAAATATTTCTTCTATACAATATACTATTGTTTACACATTTTATAAAAATAACTTTACTATTCTATAAAAGTACAACAACTACTTACTGTAAGGTGATATAATTATGTTGATTAATTATGATAACTAACGATAGGTTGTTTCTTTATATTGTATTCGTACTTTTAATTTTTTTGTGTCAATAAAGAATATTTGTTTGTTTGTTTGTTTGTTCTTTTAAAAGGAAGGTTGCCATTATCCCCACGTTTGGCAGGCGGATTAGGAAACACAGTTGTTTTTATTTTTAATTATTATCATTTTCTTGGACAAGCAATTCAGGTACAAGTTTTAGACCTTATTTAGACACAATCTTTAATTAATTATTACACTTTTTTTTTCAAGGTTGTTTAATTAAGCCTGACGCCAGGGTTTGTGAGGTAGGTACCAACACACACGCACGAAAAGCAAGCACTGTAATCACTATCACTATCACTTCACTACTTATTATAAAACAAAGTCGCTTTCTCTGTCCCTATGTCCCTTTGTATGCTTAAATCTTTAAAACTACGCAACGGATTCGGATGCGGTTTTTTTTATTAGATAGAGGGATTCAAGAGGAAGGTTTATATGTAAAATACATGCATAATATACGTAAAGATAACCCACAATAACCATTTTCCCGTGCGGAGCCGGGGCGGGTCGCTAGTGACAAATAAACGGTAGGTACTTACGAATTCAAAAAATCGTTATAATATGAACTGTAATGTATTATCTTAATCCTTATCTCGGGTTTGAAGTGGATGATCTATCTTTCAAACTTGGTCGTATTTTCTTAAGTACCTAGATATGAAAACGGAATATCTCTATCTCTTTCTGGTTACATTTTTTCACTCTTATATCCCAACTCAAGATTATTCAGGTCAACTTCACACAAACAACCTTTGAATTGCTGCGCAGGTGTTTGCAGGTTTCCGCACAATGTTCTCCTTCACCATACGCGACGAATAAGAATTATGTATAATAAAACCAGGTTTCCGCCGCGGCTCCGCCCGCGTTAACAGTTTTTCCCGTGGTATGGGAATGATGTATTTTCCCGCGGTAGAAAGTAGCCTATGTTACTCAGAGTGAATGTAACTTTCTAAGGGTGAAAGAATTTTTGAAATCGGTTCTGTGGTTTTTGAGTTTATTCATTACAAACTTACACATTACACACACACAGTACACACACAAAAATACAAATCTTTCCTCTATATTAGTATGATTAGACACTCAAAAACTTTTCTATTTATACTTTACTAGCTTCCCGCCGCGGCTCCGCACGCGTTAATAGTTTTTCCCGTGGGAATGAGGAATTTTCCCGCGGTAAAAGTTAGCCTATGTTCTTCCGCAAGGTCTATTCTATCTTTGTGCCAACTCCGCCCGCTTTAACATTTTTTTCCGTGGGAATGAGAAAATTTCCCGCGGTAAATTGTAGCCTATGTTCTTTCCTAAGGTCTATTCAAACTTTGTGCCAAGTTTCACCAAAATCGGTTCAGTACTTTCGGGGTATTTTCAATTATTAGGAATATTTTACGTATTTTTTTCACACCTTGGGTTACATTATTGAAGTTTTAGTAAGGATCCCTAATTTTTTGAAAATAAAATTTAGCCTATGTTACTCAGGGTGAATGTAGCTTCCCAACAGTGAAAGAATTTTTGAAATCGGTTCAGTAGTTTCGGAGCCTATTCGATGCAAACAAACAAACAAACAAAATAACAAACAATCAAACCTTTCCTCTTTATAATATTAGTATAGATGACTCAAAACATATTTAATTATTAAAGGTGGCCACAGACGGTCAGTTTTGCGCGTCAGTTCTGACTTAAAACCGCGGCGTCACTCCAAAATTTGATCGTCTGTGCCGAATCCCCACGCCAGAGTTTTAACTGACGGCGCGCCACGGAAATTTTCCGGGGCTACCATAATCCAGCGCGGCTCTGGGCGGCGCGTCGCGCCAAACTGACCGTCTGTGTGGAATCGTCACTCCAATCTCGTCAGTTCGCTCGCAGCAGCCGCTCGAGCATGTCGTTCGAATTTAAGTGGAAGTATTTTTTGTTTTTGAAATGGCGACTTCTACATTCGTACCATCATCTGGACGTGCCGTATTGGCAGAATTTATTGAAAAATATAAGCAAAGTGAATGTCTTTGGAAAGCAACAGACAAAAATTACAAAAACAAACAACTAAGACAAAAAAAACTTGAAGAAATGATTTTAATTTTGAAAAAAATAGACAGTACCGCGAATTTAGACACAGTGGCAAAAAAAATTAATTCTTTGAGGAGTGCATTTAATAAGGAATACAACAAGGTAAGTATAAGATAGACATAATAATATAACTTCAAAGTCCGCCCCGAAGTTGAATCTCTGACCAAAATATTTAATGTTTCCTCTTATTTTCTCCATGATTTATAATTGCTAGAACCACCTAGAATTGTATGTAGGTAGGTATACTTACTAGGTACCTGCCTACTAACTGCTGTGTGCTGATGTACAGTACAAGGACATAATGTGCATTCATACATATCACGTGTTTTTATACTTTCAAATAACTTTTTTCCTAGGTATATACTTGTTATTTTTATTTTTGTGTGATACGTATACAGTGTACGGGACTCAACATTTTACTTCATATTATATGTCCTGAATGCTTTTGGAAAAAAAGTAATGTAAAGTATAGAAGCACGTGATATGACTGGACTTATGAACGCGACCGTACAGTAGCCAGCACATGCGGCTGGACATGTTGACCTTGATAACGCCCGTATTCCGTAGCGGTAGGGGTGAATTTTGTAGTGCGAATGTCCATCCGCATGTGCTGGCTTCTGTACCTAAATACTTCGATTATCAAAAACTACTGTGCCGATTTCAAAAATTCTCATTCACCCTGAGTAACAGACTATATACTTTTTTTAAATTTGGGATCCTTTCTAAAACTTTAATAATGTAACTTAAAGTAGGTATAAAAAAAAACCTAAAATATTCTTAATAATTGAATGGGCTCCGAAACTACTGAACCGATTTTGTTGAAATTTGGCACAAAGATAGAATAGACCTTGGGAAAGAACATAGGCTACGATTTACCGCGGGAAAATTTCTCATTCCCATTACCAACTTCCCGAGCACCAACTTCCCAATTGACCAAATTCCCAATTCACCAACTTCCTGTTGTTGTTTATTATATTTCATTTAATATAATGCATGTTTAAAACAGACATAGTCCAGTTAGGGTTTTGTATTTCCCGTGATTTTTTCCGGGCATTCCCGGGATATCGGGAAACTTATTAAAATTGAAAATTTTGCTATATGTAGGTATTTGAATTATTTATTGTAAGTCATGTAAATCACAATGTTCAATTATGTAAGCTATATGTCACAAAAAATGTAAACTTAGAAAATTTTTAATAGAACATTACAAATGCTAATAAAACCTATGATTTTTTTCTTTACTAATATTATAAAGAGTTTCTGCATGCAGTGGGTCTCGTCAGGTTAAGTTTCGTTCCCGGAACGGGAATTCCCGGCAACATTTTTAATTAATCTACCACTACTTATACGGATTCTCGTCGACGGTTTTATTAGTATTTTGTAGTGTCCAAGTCATCTAAGTATACTAATTTTGTGACATATAGCTTACATAAGTAAATAATGTGTTTCACTGGAATTGTAACAAATCATTAAAATTAAAATAGCAAAGATTACAGATTCCCGAATTCCCAGGAAACCCAAAAAATCATTCCCGCTTCCCGGGAATGAAAAGAGCACGGGAAATACAAAACCCGACTCAGGTTCGAAGTAGAATATATAATATTTCTCCTTTATTATTATGTATTATGTATTCATATATTATACATAATTATTATTATTCAATTCAGAGTTGGGCAGTAGTTAACTACAAGTAGTTAGATTACAAGTAGTCATGATTACTTTTTCAAAAAGTAATCATGACTACTTGTAGTTAACTACATGTAATCAGGTTACATGAAGTAATCGAGTAGTCTGATTACAGTAGTTAAGTAGTCAGATTACTTGATTACTTTTATTATTTTTTTCAGTTTACCTATACGAAATCTTGTGGTAAGCTATAAATATAAAATGTATGCTTTGAAAATTATTTAGCTACGATGTTGGCTCGGCGAAAAATAGGCTGCCGCATGCAACAAATGCCGCAAATTTATGTAGCATAACATAAGAAAAAGTGCGAAAATTATGTATCATGCCACAATGCAGGACAATGTTGCCCATTTGGCATGCGACAAATGTTGCACGTGTGGCATGCGACAAATGTTGCACATGTGGCATGCGACAAATGTTGCGTATGTTGCATGCGGCAAATGTTGCACATGTCGCATGTCTGGATGAAAATCGATATCTGGGTTCCCCAGTAGACTTCGATGACGAATATGACATCAGAATGGAAAAAAAATGGCCGCCATTTTGATTTTTTTTGTTTCTGGTCCGATTGTTTTCAAAATCGATATCTGGGGTCCCCAGTAGACTCCAATGTCGAATCTGATATCAGAATTGCAAAAAATTGCCGCCATTTTGAACTTTTTTGTTTCTTGTCCGATTGCTTCCAAAATCGATATCTGGGGTCCCCAGTAGACTCCAATGTCGAATCTGATATCAGAATTGCAAAAAATTGCCGCCATTTTGAACTTTTTTGTTTCTTGTCCGATTGCTTCCAAAATCGATATCTGGGGTCCCCAGTGGACTCCGATGACGAATCTGACATCAGAATTGGAAAAAATGGCCGCCATTTTGAACTTTTTTGTTTCTGGTCCGAATGCTTCCAAAATCGATATCTGGGGTCCCCAGTGGACTCCGATGTCGAATCTGACATCAGAATTAGAAAAAATGACCGCCATTTTGAACTTTTTTGTTTCTGGTCCGAATGCTTCCAAAATCGATATCTGGGGTCCCCAGTGGACTCCAATGTCGAATCTGATATCAGAATTGCAAAAAATGGCCGCCATTTTGAACTTTTTTGTTTCTGGTCAGATTGCTTCCAAAATCGATATCTGGGATCCCCAATAGACTCTGATTACGAATATGACATCAGAGTTGGAAAAAATGGCCGCCATTTTAACTTTTTTGTTTCTGGTCAGACTGCTTCCAAAATCGATATCTGGGATCCCCAGTGGACTAAGATGGCGAATCTGACATCAGAATGGGAAAAAATGGCCGCCATTTTGAACTTTTTTGTTTCGCCATCGGAGTCCACTGGGGACCCCAGATATCGATTTTGGAAGCAATCGGACAAGAAACAAAAAAGTTCAAAATGGCGGCCATTTTTTGCAATTCTGATATCAGATTCGACATTGGAGTCCACTGGGGACCCCAGATATCGATTTTGGAAGCAATCGAACCAGAAACAAAAAAGTTCAAAATGGCGGCCATTTTTTTCCAATTCTGACGTCAGATTCGTCATCGGAGTCCACTAGGGACCCCAGATATCGATTTTGGAAGCAATCGGACCAGAAACAAAAAAGTTCAAAATGGCGGCCATTTTTTCCAATTCTGATGTCAGATTCGTCATCGGAGTCCACTAGAGACCCCAGATATCGATTTTGGAAGCAATCGGACCAGAAACAAAAAAGTTCAAAATGGCGGCCATTTTTTGCAATTCTGATATCAGATTCGACATTGGAGTCCACTGGGGACCCCAGATATCGATTTTGGAAGCAATCGAACCAGAAACAAAAAATTTCAAAATGGCGGCCATTTTTTCCAATTCTGATGTCAGATTCGTCATCAGAGTCCACTAGTGACCCCAGATATCGATTTTGGAAGCAATCGAACCAGAAACAAAAAAAAACAAAATGGCGGCCATTTTTTCCAACTCTTATGTCAGATTCGTCATCGGAGTCCACTGGGGACCCCAGATATCGATTTTGAAAACAATCGGACCAGAAACAAAAAAAAACAAAATGGCGGCCATTTTTTCCAACTCTGATGTCAGATTCGTCATCGAAGTCCACTGGGGAACCCAGATATCGATTTTCATCCAGACATGCGACATGTGCAACATTTGCCGCATGCCACATACGCAACATTTGTCGCATGCCACATGTGCAACATTTGACGCATGCCACACGTGCAACATTTGTCGCATGCCACATGGGCAACATTGTCCTGCATTGTGGCATGATACATAATTTTCGCACTTTTTCTTATGTTATGCTACATAAATTTGCGGCATTTGTTGCATGCGGCAGCCTATTTTTCGCCGAGCCAACATCGTAGCTAAATAATTTTCAAAGCATACATTTTATATTTATAGCTTACCACAAGATTTCGTATAGGTAAACTGAAAAAAATAATAAAAGTAATCAAGTAATCTGACTACTTAACTACTGTAATCAGACTACTCGATTACTTCATGTAACCTGATTACATGTAGTTAACTACAAGTAGTCATGATTACTTTTTCAAAAAGTAATCATGACTACTTGTAGTTAACTACTTTTTGTAATCTGATTACTGATTACGTAGTTAAGTAGTTAACTACTGCCCAACTCTGTTATTAATTACTTGTTTGTTGTAGGTAAAAGCAGCCAGACGATCTGGTAGTGGTGCTGACGAGGAGTACTTACCAAAATTATGGTATTATGACTTGCTTTTATTCCTAGCTGAAAGAAATACGGAGATAGGGAGATCTTCCGACATAAATGCCATATTAAACGAAGAAAATGATGAAAACATGGTTCAGGTAAAAATCAACTTTATTTATCACACTATTATATAAACCAAAGTACTTTTATTTGTACTATACAAATGTTTTATGTTTTGTAATATATTTTTAAACGAGTGCTCTCTCATTTTGCCAACTAACAGCACCTTCACCATTAAAATATTGTACAAATTCTTCTCTTACCAACTTTGCATCATTACTTACATTGCCATTTATTACTTTTAATTTAACTACACCTTGTACCGGTACATTATTTTCCTTAGTAATGTCGTCAATATCAAATTCACGATCCAAATAATTAGTAGCTGATTTTCTCAAAAAATTGTGTAGAATGCAGCACGTTAGGACAACAAGTTTAATTCGTTGCAAATCTAAATTAATAGGAGTATGAAAAATTCTAAAGCGATTAGACAGAATTCCAAAAACATTTTCAATTACTCTTCTTGCTCGTGACAATCTATAATTATATATTTTTCTCTCTGTAGTTAGTGAATTTTTACCAAAAGGCTTCATAAGGTCGGATCTTAATGCAAATGCTTCGTCACCAATAAAAACATACGGCAAGGCTTTGGAACTATTTTGGGGCTTTGTTTTGTTGGGAATATTCAGTTCACGATTATTTAACTTTTCATAAAACCGTGTTTCTTTTAAAACCCCACCATCAGATATTCTGCCATTAACACCAGCTTCGCACCATATAATTTCATAGTTTGCATTAGCACAGGCCATGAGTACAATGCTAAAGAATTGTTTGTAGTTGTAAAAGTCGGAACCAGACCCAGATGGTGGTACAATACGGACGTGTTTGCCATCAATAGAGCCAAGGCAATTGGGAAACTGCCATCTTTCTTCAAACCCTCTCGCAATTACTAACCATTCAGCTTCAGTTTCGGGCATCTGTAACAAAGTATGTTTTTCAGGATATGGAAATGAGTATAGACCAAACTTCGCAGCTCTCGGCGCAGTCTGAGCCACCGCCACCGTCTGATAACAATTCAAAAAAAAAAGAAAGAAGTGGAGTGTGTGAAGTTCTAACAAAACTTTCAAAAAGATTGGACTCATCGAATATAAAAACTAAACCAAGTTTCACTGCTTTCGGTGAACATGTGGCTGAGAAATTAAGAACAATGTCAAGTGATTCTGCTAAGTATTGTCAAAAAATTATCAACGATGCAATATTTTATGCTGAATTCGACAATCTGAACCAAACATCCCACATAATAACCCATTATTCACGATCCCGAACTTATTCACCATATTATAGACCTTACCGTCCACCATCCACGGAAACTCAATCACCCTACCAATCACCCAATGAACAGTTAAACAGACCTTACCGTTCACCATCCACACAAACTCAATCACCCTACCAGTCACCCAATGATCAGATAGACAGACCTTACCGTCCACCATCCACACAAACTCAATCACCCTACCAGTCACCCAATGAACAGACGGACAGAACTATATCACCTTCATCCGCTCGTGCTCATTCATCCTACCAGTCACCCAATGATCGGACGGACAGAAATAGACGACCACCATCTACACAAACTCAATCACCCTACCAGTCACCCAATGAACAGACGGAGAGAACTATATCACCTTCATCCGCTCGTGCTCATTCATCCTACCAGTCACCCAATGATCGAACGGACAGAAATAGACGACCACCATCCACACAAACTCAATCACCCTACCAGTCACCCAATGAACAGACGGACAGAACTATATCACCTTCATCCGCTCGTGCTCATTCATCCTACCAGTCACCCAATGATCGGACGGACAGAAATAGACGACCACCATCCACACAAACTCAATCACCCTACCAGTCACCCAATGAACAGACGGAGAGAACTATATCACCTTCATCCGCTCGTGCTCATTCATCCTACCAGTCACCCAATGATCGAACGGACAGAAATAGACGACCACCATCCACACAAACTCAATCACCCTACCAGTCACCCAATGAACAGACGGACAGAACTATATCACCTTCATCCGCTCGTGCTCATTCATCCTACCAGTCACCCAATGATCGGACGGACAGAAATAGACGACCACCATCCACACAAACTCAATCACCCTACCAGTCACCCAATGAACAGACGGAGAGAACTATATCACCTTCATCCGCTCGTGCTCATTCATCCTACCAGTCACCCAATGATCGAACGGACAGAAATAGACGACCACCATCCACACAAACTCAATCACCCTACCAGTTACCAGTCAGTCAAACTGAATTATCACAATCCATCCTCATAGAATTACCCTATCAGACCATACCACCACCATCCCCACAAACTCAATCATCTTACCAGTCACCGAATGAACAGTTAGATCGACCTTACCGTCCACCATCCACACAAACTCAATCGCCCTACCAGTCACCCAATGATCAGACGGAAAGACCTTTACGACCACCATCCGCACAGGCTCATTTATCCTACCAGTCACCAGTTAGTCAAACTGAATTATCACAATCCATCCTCATAGAATTACCCTATCAGCCTCCGGAGCAACCACTTCAACAGCCATCAGCATCAAACACAATTATTGTTAATAATGCTGATGAAATTGTAGATTATTTGTATCAGCAGGAAAACAATAACTCATTATCATCACCAATCATCTCGGAAGGCGATTTCAATACAATGAAAAATTTTTTGATTTTCAAGCCTAAAAAATAAGTGAAAAATTATTTTATAATGTAAAACAACTTTGTGTAAATGTCTATGTTGCAAATGTTGTAAATGTTACATGTTAAATTGTTAAATAAAGAATCTGCATCTGTTGTCTAAAGTTTTGTTTTACACACACCCATCCCGTTATCAATCACGCACGTCATAGGAAACTATAGAATCTTTGGTGCCTTTAGGTTCATTTCTCAAATAGCCTACCAACCATTTTTTTCTCTAATCCACCAACTTCCCACTTTACCAACTTCCCGATTCACTAACTTTTCAAAAACGTAACTTGCAATATGCACTTTTAAAATCATACTTTTAACTTACTCTTAATAGTAAAAATACTGCAATAATGCATTTGGGTTCATTTGGACAACAGTCCGTAAAAGACAATTTCCCAAATAGCCAACCCACCATTTTTTTTCCCCATTCACCAACTTCCCGGTTCACCAACTTTCGGTTTTCAACTTGGTGAATTAAAACTATTTAAAACGTTGGAGAATTGGGAAGTTGGCAAATTGGAAAAAAAATGGTGGGTTGACTATTTGGGAAGTTGTCTTTTTAAGACAGAGGTACATGTACACTTTCTACACTTTTATATTATTATTATTAAATCATTATTGCAGTATTTTCTCTTATTAATCTAAAGGATTTTAAATGCGCATTATTGTATCTATTATTATTAGAAATGAGTTTGCCTATTTCCTTTTCCAAGATCTACACTCTCTGTACAGATGCCGGCAAACTTCTTGAGCATTGCGTGAAGTGGTGGGGGATAGTTCCGTACCGCTCCGCACCATCAAAGAGAGCTTTTTTTGGTTTCATGCGTATTCAAGGTCGTTGCTCAAGAAATTTGCCGGCATCTGTATCAAATTTCATCAACATCGATTCAATGATTTAGGCGTAAAACAATAACACACACACATACACATTCACAAACAAGTTACAGTTAAGCTAAGTTACAGTTCTGCGAAGTTGGTGAATTGGGAAGTTGGTGAATTGGGAAGTATGGGAAGTTGGTAAAGTGGGAGGTTGGTGAATTGGGAAAAATAATTGGAGGGTTTGCCAAATGGGAAGTTGTCCTTTTAGGACAGTTGTCCAAATGAACCTAAAGGAATTTGGGGTCTGAGGCCGTGTGTAAGATGTCCCACATATTAATTTCTAGCATATGGTGTGCGCCAGTTAACTATTAAAAAAGTACCTACGTAAGTATAATTAGTACCTACCTTCATGTAATCCTTCAATACACTGAGTATTGCTTTACATGTTTCTGGAATGATCACTCCTAGACTCTGTGGAGATATTGCAGTTGGAAATTTCAGTTCTTCGTATGTCATTCCCGTTACTAAGAAACGAAGAGTGGCAGTCAATCTCTCATGAGGGCTTATGGCTTCTCTCATATTAGTATCCTGTTTAGCAATATATGGAGTTACATATTTTAAAAGCTTGAAATATGTCATTTCGTCCATCCTTAAATAATTTCTCCAGTCACTCGGTTCTAGCGTTAATTCGTTCAACAAATTGATGTGAGACAGTTGATCTCTTTTTTTTAGCCATTCTTTCATCCATTTTCTTTCCTTTTTTTTAGTAAGTATATGGCAACAAACCGTAGCCGCAGTAATTAATAATACTTCTTCTTCGGAATCAGAATCCATTTTTGCGTGCGCATCATAGCTCGTCCGAACGAAAACTGAAGTGCCGGTTTTACGCCAGTCTGTGGGGAATTCCAGTTGGCCTAAAACCAGACGTAAAACTGTGGAGCGACGCCACAGTTTTATGTCTCGACTGACGCGCAAAACTGACCGTCTGTGGCCACCATTAAACTTCTGAATGGAAGTCAACAGCCCTGACCACTTTGGCCACCGACGACGATGCTCTTTTTTCCATTCATATATCTTATATATAAAATTCTCGTGTCACAGTGTTCGATTCCATACTCCTCCGAAACGGCTAGACCGATTCTCATGAAATTTTGTGAGCGTATTCAGTAGGTCTGAGAATCGGCCAACATCTACTTTTCATACAAGTCAAAGTCGAAGTCAAAGTCAAGAGCGTATTCAGTAGGTCTGAGAATCGGCCAACATCTACTTTTCATATCGGCCAACATCTACTTTTCATACAAGTCAAAGTCGAAGTCAAAGTCAAAGTCAAAGTCGAAGGACGTAATTCGAAAGGACTCCCGGAAGACCAGCGCTGGAGCCTAACGAGGCTGCGGCTTTCGCTGAGGGAGGCCCTTTTTGTGTGGTGTCGCAGCACATACGGATTATGTTAACTTACATTGTAATAATCCATATTGTATAAATTGTATTCGTATCGTGTCATGTAATTTTTAGTCATAGTTGTTAACTTTTGTATTCTCTGTTGTGTTGTGATGTCCCGCAAATAAATTAAAAAAAAAAAAAAAAAAAAAAAAAGTCAAAGTCAAAGTCGAAGTCAAGAGCGTATTCAGTAGGTCTGAGAATTGGCCAACATCTACTTTTTATACAAGTCAAAGTCAAAAAGTCAACTTATATATAAAATTTTCGTGTCACAGTTTTCGTTCCCATACTCCGAAACGGCTAGACAAAGTCATAGTCAAAGTCATAGTCAAATTCAAAGTCAAAGTCATAGTCAAAGTCATAGTCAAAGTCATAGTCAAAGTCATAGTCAAAGTCATAGTCAAAGTCATAGTCAAAGTCATAGTCAAAGTCATAGTCAAAGTCATAGTCAAAGTCATAGTCAAAGTCATAGTCAAAGTCATAGTCAAAGTCATAGTCAAAGTCATAGTCAAAGTCATAGTCAAAGTCATAGTCAAAGTCATAGTCAAAGTCATAGTCAAAGTCATAGTCAAAGTCATAGTCAAAGTCATAGTCAAAGTCATAGTCAAAGTCATAGTCAAAGTCATAGTCAAAGTCATAGTCAAAGTCATAGTCAAAGTCATAGTCAAAGTCATAGTCATAGTCAAAGTCATAGTCAAAGTCATAGTCAAAGTCATAGTCAAAGTCATAGTCAAAGTCATAGTCAAAGTCATAGTCAAAGTCATAGTCAAAGTCATAGTCAAAGTCATAGTCAAAGTCATAGTCAAAGTCATAGTCAAAGTCATAGTCAAAGTCATAGTCAAAGTCATAGTCAAAGTCATAGTCAAAGTCATAGTCAAAGTCATAGTCAAAGTCATAGTCAAAGTCATAGTCAAAGTCATAGTCAAAGTCATAGTCAAAGTCATAGTCAAAGTCATAGTCAAAGTCATAGTCAAAGTCATAGTCAAAGTCATAGTCAAAGTCATAGTCAAAGTCATAGTCAAAGTCATAGTCAAAGTCATAGTCAAAGTCATAGTCAAAGTCATAGTCAAAGTCATAGTCAAAGTCAGTCATAGTCATAGTCAGTCATAGTCAGTCATAGTCAAAGTCAAAGTCAAAGTCAAAGTCAAAGTCAAAGTCAAAGTCAAAGCAAAGTCAGAGTCAAAGTCAAAGTCAAAGTCAAAGTCAAAGTCAAAGTCAAAGTCAAAGCCAAGTCAAAGTCAAGGCCAAGTCAAAGTCAAAGTCAAAGCCAAGTCAAAGTCAAAGTCAATGTCGAAAGTCGAACGTCGAAAGTTGAAAGTCGAAAGTCGAAAGTCGAAAGTCGAAAATCGAAAGTCGAAAGTCGAAAGTCAAAAGTCAAAAGTCGAAAGTCAAAAGTCAAAGTCAAAGTCAAAGTCGAAAGTCAAAGTCAAAGCCAAGTCAGAGTCAAAGTCAAAGTCAAAGTCAAAGTCGAAGCCAAGTCAAAGTCAAAGCCAAGTCAAAGTCAAAGTCAAAGTCAAAGTCAATGTCGAAAGTCGAAAGTCGAAAGTCGAAAGTCGAAAGTCGAAAGTCAAAAGTCGAAAGTCGAAAGTCGAAAGTCGAAAGTCGAAAGTCGAAAGTCGAAAGTCAAAAGTCAAAAGTCAAAATTCAAAGTCAAGGTCGAAAGTCAAAGTCAAAGTCAAAGTCAAAGTCAAAGTCAAAGTCAAAGTCAAAGTCAAAACAACAACAACAAAAATAAACTCAATAAAAATAAACTCAAAATAAAAAGATATTCAATCAAATAAAATCTATATAATAAAACTGTAGAGGTCAAATGTTTGTACATAGAAAAAAAAAGTCGAAATCCGAGTCAGGAGGATGTAAGAAGTGAATTAGAACATATCCAGACAATTTTATTTTTATTTGTTTCTCTGTCTGTTTGTATGTTTGTACGGGCTAATCTCCGAAACTACTAGACCAAATGAAATTTTGCATGGTGGTATCTTATATCTCCAGTCAACATATTAGATACTTTTTACCACGGGAAAATATTAAATCCTACGGGAAACGGTGCACGGAAAAGTCGAAAAATGTATGCGTGTTGGGGCTTGGGGATCGCAGTTGTTTTGCTTCTTCATACCATATTACCGAGATAGTCAATAGCAACAACTGCGATCCCTGATCCATCGGCTAAGCTGTGAACTATCATCCATCAGTTGCCTACCATAATACTTAATGCCCATCTTTAACGTTAGATGCATAAAAATTGAATTCAGCTGATAAATTAACAAAACATTAGGTAATTTATTATTCTGTGGCGGCACGAAGTTCGCCGGGTCCGCTAGTATACCTATATATTTTTTAATTGACCTATGATGCTTGTGTCGAAAAGGTACGATACGACCAATCAAGCTTTTTCGCACGCAAGCACGCACTTATTCATTCATAATAAATAACATTCATCTCCCGTCCTTTTCGATTCCCATACAAACGTAAAATTACAATCGAGCTACCAGGCGTCCATAACGAACGCAGAGCTTTCCTGCATCTTAATATAAAGCTAATTAAGTACAAGAGATAGCTCTCGGATAATGGAATATTTCCAAAAAAGCCTTCCCTTTTTGTAGGGCTCCGGCCGGGCCCCTCATTAGGGCTACTTAAACACTATTATAGGCCATTATATTCACGCCGCGACTTTATTATGGTGCAAGAAATCTATAGGCGCAACTGAACTGATGAGATTTATACAGAGCTGATAATTTTATTGGAAGAATAAAAAAAAAACTTTTATTTTTTTGTCCATGCGTCTATTAACATTTTACGTATGGTAATCGATTTAATTGGGTCAATAAACTACCGTACTTGTTTTTTATCTATCGTGTCCGTACCGTAACATAATAATAGTACTTGCTTAAACGTCAACATTTTTAGAGCAAATAATAGCTCTCGAAATTTGCGTTTTAATTATGCTCGTAATGGTACCTACTGGATGACCTGATTTTCTCTAAAACCACTTAGAGTAGGTAGGCCACCTAAAATACAAAAATAGAAAACGAACATAATAAATAGACTGAGTTACTTACGCATTCACAATATTTGTAAGGATTATTTTGGAAGCAATACAGTATAGTAAAATAAATTAAAGTACTATGGAATATTTTTTTTCCTTCCAAACTTATTTTCTTCTTTCTTAGCACTACTTACCTTCCGTGTTTATAGTTATGCTAATCAGGATTTCATCGTAAACACTACTTATAAATTAAAAAAATTAATAACCCCTGACACAAAACAGTTACTTGATCCTTTCAACAACTAGAAAAGAGCTGATAATCTTCAAATGGCTGAAGATATTTTCTTGGATCATAGCTAAGAACACTCTCGATTGTAACACCTTGCAAACAAAAAAAACTAGACCAAAATCGGCGCATCCGTTTAGGAGCTACGGTGCCACAGACAAACAGATAGACAGATACACACGTCAAACTTATAACACCCCTCTTTTTCGTCGGGAGTTAAAAACAGCGTCATTAACAGCTCTATATATTTATTTAAACCCGAGCAACAAATCAAGCGAGTATCTCCCAAACCTCTTTTATTTCCACTCATAAGTTTCTATTTTACTCTCGGCCGGTTGATTTATTAATATTTGTGGCACGGACAGACAGAAAAACGTTATTTCTTATACTTAAACGGTTGGATTTAATTAATAGCTTTATTTCTTTTTATGGTGGGTTCAAGTTTTGACAAGAAATAATATAATTTTACTTCAAAAGTTTCGTGTAAAAGAGAGCGTCGCCGCGTCGGTGGCCAAGTGGCTACGGCCGTTGACTTCCATTCGTAAGTTCGTGGGTTCGAGCCTCGGCACGTACCAATGTGTTTTCGATTTTGGAATTCATTTATTCGACGCTCAGATTACGGTGAAGGAAAACATCTTGAGTAAACCTGCGCACACCTGCGAAGTTATTCAATAGTCGTGTGTAAGTAAAGTTGACCAATCCGCACTGAGCCAGCGTGGTCGACAACTATTCACCCTGATTGGGAAAGCTCTCAGTAGTAGTTAAATAGAAGTAGTTTAATCTGAGTTTACTTATACCACAGAATAAATAATAGTACTAGGTACCTTTGTTTATACATAGTAAAGTGAAGTAGGTACAAACGATAATATTCTTTGCTCTTTATTTAATTCCAGGCGTTCGTCATTTTAATATCAGTGATTTTGATTTTCGATATAAATAAAGTTTCTATTTTCACAAACGAATCAGTAGAATTATTTTAATTATGTGACTGAATGATTTTATAATAGCAACAATTATACATTAACTAAAATAAATTTTGAAATGACAGCCAGGTGGACCGACAATGGTCCGACAGTGTAATAAGCCGCTGGATGCGGGCAGCGCAGAACCGATCATCGTTGTGGAGATCTTAAAGGAGGCCTGTTTATAGGCTGAATTACGATGATGCCAGCCATATTTGAATGCCTTAACAAAAGTGGAAATTCCTAAGAACCACCAGCTGATGAATTTTATTCATTTCAATGTCCCCTTAAGTTTTTTAGCAATTAGAAAATAAATAATTTTAGTAGTTAGCTCTCTATTTAAATTGATTTTTAATCGATACCACTTAATATCTACTTTAATTAACATTTGCTGACTCGATATAAATTCGAAAATCATCTTCATTACCTCCGATAGACCAAATTATAAAAGTCTAACACGGTCGTTTCTAAGAAAAGTATTTTAAAAAAACCTTTGAAATATTCCACCAAAATGGGGCAATTTCTACCAATCTGCAGTTTTATTTTGGTGGTGGCAACATTGGTGCACGCGAAAGGGAATATTCTTCAAGGAAGTGTGAGCGGTGTCGGGACGCACCTGGTTTATCATGATGTGAGACAGAAACATTTAATTCCTCTTATAAAAAGAGACGAAGAAGTCAAGGTAAATATCCTATTTGCACAAATAGCATATCTAAAAAATCACATTCAATATTTTTAAGACAGACGCTTAACGCGTATTAAATTTTATCAGTGGTAAGAAACCTTAAAATCATTTTTTTCTCCCGCTGCTGGTCAAAGGCCTATCCCTTTTCCTCAGAGCTTGTTGTTAATTTTTCGCTTCGATTTAAAAATCACGCCAAAATGTGTACCAATATTTTGTGTTATGACTTATTTTGGGTTGGAGTCTTCCGCTCCCCCGCAAGACCGGTAAAGCTTATTTATTTTATTTATTTATTTGTATTCAGGCAACAAATAAATAAATAAATAATCCGTCGTACTTTTTCGACTCAAGCATATAAGTCAATTAAAAAAAAAACAGCAATATTTTTAAATTCTTTGTCCCAGGTGAACACATCAAACAACGAGGTGATTCGTGGCATATCAGTCCAGGATATGAACGGGGATTCCGAGAGTTATATCAAGAGCGGGGGCCTTGGCCAGAACTATGTCGTCATAAAGCTGAAGGGTCGGAGGGGGCACGGTTACAAGTTTATTATTGACATCTACGCTTCATAAACAAACACATTTGGCTTTAAACTATAGAAATAAATAAATTAGCTCAACCGGAGTTTTCTTTTTCTTTTAACTATGCTCTTTTTACCGGGATACGGCGATGCGGGGATAGTGTTATAACTATGTGCATACCTACGTTCGACGATTGCATTACTGGTCAGATTTCGATAAATGAAGTGTCTATCGATTCGTTATTATTACGTACGATCCGGGTGACGATGTCTACCAAAAAATCAATGAAGTGCACATAAAATTAAAAATGTTGCTTCCTCGTGTCATTAAAAATAAGTATGAAAAACGTTTTTATTTTTACAGTTTCCCTCAGTGCGGACAAATGGGCTGTCAACTAAATTAAAATGTTGTATCCTTCCTACATAGAAAATAACTTGTAAAATGAACGGCAATTTAAAATTGGCACGTATTTAACGCGGCGACAAAGTAATCTAAATTGGGGATATAAAAAAAATGAAAATGGGTTGGCTACTATTATGAGCTATCATTTTAAATATAAATTGGCTACTAAATAAATTAAATTCAAGGTAGTTTTTAAATTAAAACTGGCATCGAGTATTTGTTTTGGCAACTAAATTTATTTTCAAGCAGAAACATTGGCAGATAAAAAAGACAAAAAGGCATTCAAATATGGCTTGAAAAGTTTTTTATGCGACATTTTAAGAGCTCTAAACAAAGTTTAAAACAGGATGCACAGTTATTATTTTTAAGTGTATTTTACGGTTATGTAAAAATTAAAACCCAAACGAGCTTTTTTTAGATGGAAACCAACACTTGACAACTAAAAATGACACTTCACTAATATTATTAGTCGCCAAGTTATTATTTATACTACCTTACCTATATTTTCAGCCGACTTACTTATAATTTTTGCTACCTTATAGTAGCTGCCATTATTTGATTCTTATGATAGCCCCGTTTTGAGGCTTATTTATGATAATTAAAGCCAAATAATTTAAATGCTGCCAAATTATTTTTTAGTTGCTAACATTTTGTCGCCGTTTCAGTTTTTAGTCGCCTCGAAAATAATAAGCCTTTAAAATTTAGTGTTAGTTAAGTTCTTTTCTCATTTAAAGGGCTGTTCTTCATTAACGCTCTACTTGTTAGATCGCTCATAAGATCGCTTCAGATGTCGACAATTTAGCTAAAAAAGCTATTATTCTTTATTGACACCAAAAGAAGAATATTTTAATCATGAATGGCCTACGTTGATCTTTGCTCCAAAAAGTTGCCGTTACAGAATAATATTTTATTAAAAGAAGGGTAGACCACCCACCCAAAGAAACCACCAAAAGACCTAAAAACCTACCAGAAAACCTTACCAAAAGCTTTTAGCCTTTAGATAAAAACCTTATCTGAATCATGTTAGTGAAAGTGGCATAATAATGTAAGCTCTCAAAGAAAGGTAAAATAAATTAATAAAAATGTCTGTCTTCATTTCAATACTTTTATTCAAAATTTCTTGTTGAAAAAAAAAAACAGGTTCGTTACGGATAATGATGGTTTAATAAATAGATGCGGTACAATTTTATCATCCAAAATCGTTTATTATTTTAACACAAAATCTCAATTATTCTCAGCCAGTGTAGACATCGACTATGAAGTGGTATCCATTTCCTTTAGTGCTCGACACCTCCATGATGACGTGTGACTTCCCCACCCCCCCCTCTAAGATGCGCGTCTGCCCATCCCCTTGGACGTCCACCACTGATATACCTTTGATCACGTGGTTACTGCTTAATGACGGGTACACCTTGAAAAAAATTAACAGTTTAAATTGGCTTGCTTGCTCATCGTGTGGGTTTCGAGGTTAATCTACACAAATTCTGATGTCAATTGTGATGAGTTCTGGTGTAATAATTTTTTTCGGTGGTACATTTTTCTAGCAGGTTATTAGAAAAAAAATAGTTCTCCCATGTTACTTTTCACTATGGGTCACTGGCAACATTCCGCTGGTCGCAGGTCGCATTGCGCTGCGCGTCGCGCGAAGCTATGGCCAGGCTCTACACCTGCTAAATATCTATCAATCTTAAAAAATAAATATATTTTTTTCTATTTATTCTCTAAACTGTCAATGCTATCCCTGCAGATTTGTCTAACGACGATTTCTGGTCGGGTCAAATTGTTTTTAAAACAGGTTTGCGTTAAGGCGGAAAGAAGAAACCACGAACCCAAAGTTCTAAGAAAAATATTTCTCTGAGCGTTGGTTTTACTATATATAGCTGTTATTGCATGCAGCAACAGATGAGTAGTTGGATGCACTTACCCGAATTTTATCACTTTTTATGATGGAGTCTGCACTGGCCTTTAAAACATTATGAAAAGCCAGAATGTCTCCATCGCACTTGATACAGCCCTGTTTAAAATCACCTTTGGCGTAGACCAGTGATATCAGTGCATAAATATAGCAGCTGAAATTGAAGTATTTGGCCATTTTTAAACACTTTTGAACTCTTGCACACTAAAGAGCTATGTTGTCCTAGTAAGTCAGATCGATAAATGAATTAATTGAGCTCTTACGCATTATATTAAGTGGTAAAGTTGATGACTAGTGCTTAATGGAATCTGAGTGCTCAATTAATTACTTATCTAATTAACAAATTTATTTAACAAGTTCGAGATAGTTAAATTCAATTTGTAAAATGATTGTCAGAAATCCTATGATTGGATAATTTCAACAATTATTATCTTCAAATGGCTTTAGATATTGTAGCCACCAAAGTAAAGTGTAGCAAAGATTTAATTTTATGAAGCCGCTTATGCTTGCTTTTGGTCTCATTCAGGCCCACAGTGTGGGTGAGATAAGGCCGAGGGAGCAAACTCGCCCAGTAAATGCCTGATCACTCTGGTTTAAAAAACACCTGGGTGGTTAATTAATATATAATTATAAAGTTAATTAATAATCTTGGGAATACAGAAGCAGACAGTTTTTTTTCTTTTTTTTGAATTGATCTTTTTTTTGTTTTTTGAATTGACCTATATATGCTTGAGTCGAAAAGGTACGACGGATCAAGCTTCACCGGACTTGCAGAAGCTGGCAGATCTTTCCACAACCACTTTCCAGACTTGTCTTTCACATGTGTTTTGCCTCTTTGTGAAATTTAACTTGGCACTAGTAAAATAAAAGCGTTAAATAGACCGGAGGGATAATTTTCGTTGGGCTTGTACGGAGGCTTGGTGGTACAATTGGTAGTGCGCCTGTACGGCCCGGATAGCCAAGGAGAAGCGGGTTCAAGTCCCTGCCCAAGCTCAATGATTTTCATTATTCGCTTCGATTAAAAAGATATAGAAAATCTTGATGTTTATTCGCAACATAGTGGTAGTATTCTTAAAACTGAACAACTTCCCCTTTGGAAAATAGGTTGAAATCTCAAAAATAATACCTATATTGCGGATAGACAACCAGTTTTTCACGGTGTATTATACTGTTATTTGAAATAAATAAATATAATTCAAACAAAAAGTGTTATAAATGTTGTAAATACCTATCTAAGAATATAACAATTTCAAAGCAGATAAGGGACTTTTTGTTTCTATGGTGATAAACTTCATGTTTGAATTCTCACAAAACATTATCTCACGTTTTATCTTGTGTAAGTAATGTAAGTAGGTACACATGTAATTGAGGAAAACACACCATTTTGTATCTAATATTTGCAGACACTTAAATAGAAGCGTGGGAAATATTTACATCATCCAAAGTAGGTTTATGGAATCCCCGTCATTTTTGAGATTTTAGCCTTTGTTCTTTAGAGTTTTTTTTTTCAGTTTCATGAGACTACCACTACGGATAAACAACCAGTTAAATTACACTGTATATAACAATAAGTTTGTAGAAAATTTGTTTTGTATGGTGGCAACACTAACAATGTCTGAAAGATTTTTTTTTTATTCTATTAACCATATATAGGTATATACGTTACCACCGACGAGCCTACGCTGAATAATTTTATTTTAAAAATATTTCTAATAATTGAATGGGCTCCGATCCGAAACTACTGAACCGATTTTGGAGAAACTTGGCACAAAGATAGAATAGACCTTGGGAAAGAACATAGGCTACGATTTACCGCGGGAAAATTTCTCATTCCCATAGGAAGAAATGCTAAAACGGGCGGAGTTGGCACAAAGATAGTATAGACTTTGCGGATGAATATAGGATAACTTTTACCGCGGGAAAATACCTCATTCCCACGGGAAAAAGTATTAACGCGGGCGGAGCCGCGGCAGGAAGCTACTATTTTGATATTTAAAAAACTCTGTCAGCATTAACCTACATAAATAAGCACGTATACTAACCTTATTCCTATCCTAAGATACAGGTAAATACTTACCTAGTTTAGGAATAACTTTGTTTACTTAGCGAATTCTTCATTACACTGCAAAGGCATATTTTTAGATGTACTTTTAATTATTTGTGAATTAATTTTGTGTACAAATTTTAAATTAGACTAAGATTTTGGTTACGAATACCACGGTAAATATCCCGTTTTAAATCTTAATAGTTATGAAAACAACCGTGAAAGTTTTGTGTCTCATGGTAAGTAAAAAAATCACCCTTACAATTTATGCAGCCCTTGAGAAGATAGCCTCTAGCGTGAACCAGTGTTGCCAATATGAAAAATACAATGCATATTGATACGATTTTACACATGCTTGTTTCTTTTATTCCTTAATATTAGTGTGTTGTGTCTTTGTTTTCTTTTATTAAACTGTCGTATTGAGTTTTATAATAGTTAGTAATAATCAAAGTGGTCATTCAGTCTATGGCTTAGTAGATTACTTAATTATTTAACTAATTAAATATCTTTAAATAATTATCGTTGTAAGCCAGTCTCGTAAATTAATTTCGTATCCCAACTAATACAATATTCCACAAATAGCTATTCTACCATTCTGTTTGTTTGTTGTTCGTAGCATAGGGTAGCGGGTTCGAATCCCGCCCGAGCAAAACATATTCTGTGTGTGTGTTGAACACTTATGTTTGGCTTGTGTCTGTCTCTGTCTATACTAGCTTTCCGCTTCGCGGCTCCGCCCGCGTTAACAATAAAATTTTTCCCGTGGTAATGAGGGAATTTCTCTCGATAAAAGATAGCCTATATTATTATATGTTACTATGATGTATAAGTTACTGTAAAGTTTCATTAAAATCTAACTATCAGGGGTGTCATAGGTGATTCCAACTTGGAGTGTAGGTGTGGTATGGTTCCCCAGAAAATGGACCATCTCATTAGCTGCCCATCTTGTCCTGTCACCTGCACGCGAGAGGACTTGATGAAGGCTACTGACGACGCTATTCGAATGGCTGGTTTCTGGGCCGACGAGACTGTCTGAGTTTGCTGTGGACTCGAAAAGAAGAAGAAGAAGATTAAAATCCATCCATCAACATGAACCTTTGCGTTTATAGTATTAGTAGGATTAACTTTGCTCTTACCTATTTAAATCACTCGAAAGTTGATTTCCAACCTACATTGCATAGTGTCCAGCGTCCATGCCCAGTCCTGTTAATATAGTTCACAGATTGTGTGCAATTACTTGACCACATCCAACGCTAATAGTTTCTAATTTGACAGAAATTGTAGAAGTAAAACCACAAACTAATTTAACGAATGTTTTATTACAAAACATCATCAGACAAATCTAAGCAATATAAAAGTTGTATAAATATAATTATTATTTTAAAAACAGAAAAAAAGACACAAAAACAATACAAATAAAAATCAAATGTAGGTATATAATTAATTATATTTAGGTATCTATACTTATTGCAGTTAAAACTAGTAATATGCAGGTATTGGTATTTGATATAAACAAATCGTCATATAAGTAAGTAGGTACATGATTAAATTGTAGGTATGGCGTCATCACATTACAATTGGATTCTATTAACACTGGCAAAATGTATAACCGCTATTATTAGAAGAAGAAATTATTTTGGTTTTCAAAAGTCTCTTTATAAAACACCTTTAAAATTTGTTATTTTATGCGTATATTTCTATCAGGAACTTATACCCTGATCCGCGTTCACTCTTTAGCTTAATGGTTACGAAGTTGAGTCCAAGACCTCCATATGTGATAGAAGGTTCCGCTAGGCCATTCTCCAAGTCTTTAATAGCAATCCCTTTAATCCTTTGATCTCCTAGTGGATATTCGAATTTCACTTCTTCTTCACGTTTAATGAGAGGGATAGCATTAGCTTCCACTGTTTTTTCGTAGACTTTTCTCACTGCTCCATTGTTATCATACACCTGGCCCACAATGACACTTTTTCCGTAAGCAATAGCTACAAGAGCTAGTAATATTACTACTTTACAATACATTTTAGTTTCAATTTTATGCGTTAAACTATCAAGACGCGAGTATGAATCAAAACTGACCGTTCTTGTAAGTACGATTTGTTTTGCTTCGAACGATATGTGTGAGGAATAAGGACAGCAATTTAGCTGTTCCATTGGTCAGATAGAGAAAGGGACAAGGTCAGAAGTTGTGCTGTTTGTGACTTGTAAGCAAGCAGTTTACCGTGTATTGGCAATTCGATTACATGCCGTCTCGCAACATTTTCCTTATACACGATTAACTTAATTTAACAAGATTATTTTACAAAAAAATATGTGCTAAAATGTTCTCAGAAAATATAACTGGGTAATATTGATATTTGTCTGGAACTTTTTTGTGTTTTCCACTCGTTTCATTTTTCCGAAGTGTGCTGGCTATTTCGGGAGCGACAGAAAGCGAATTCTTTTAATAGAAACGTTTCCTTTTTAACGCTTTTTAAAACTGTATAAAGAATCAAGCTTCACCGGATATGGAAAAAATATAGGTACCTACTTATATTTGAAAATGTAGAGTAGACCATAAGAAAAACATTACGAAAATCGGCTTCGGAAAAACTTTCACAGGCGCTAGGCAGGCCATCTTTATTTCTAATACTGTTGTGGAAAAGAAACATCAGCTAAAGAGAGACCTTCGTTACAATACATTCCTCAAAACCTAGTTTTAGTTGTAAGTAAGCACAAACTGTTCACCCCTGTAGGGAAAAGAAAAGAGCCTGTTTATTCAAAAATCAAAATTTCAAAATTCATAAAGTTTTTTCGAAGTAAGATTTTACAAATCACTTTTCGACGTGTCGAGGCGAGTTCACAATTTGGCTGTCTTCTGTGGAGAAGAACTCGCCGGAAGAAACTCCACAGGCGTTGCCTCTTTTCAAAATATTTTACAAAATTATAAATTATTATTTTATAAAATTTTATTAATTTAACAAAGAGTGCAAACGAGATAGGTATACAATTAGAGGAAGGCAACCAGTCAAAGTAGAAAAACTAAACTATATAATATAACCAATCAATCTATCACAATCATATTTGTTTTCTGTATGCTTGTAGCCGGGTGTAACCTAACTGCAATATAATCAACATTATTCGTTAGTAATCTTGACTTGACGTGGTCAAAGTGTATCAACAAGGTTGAGGTTATCTCATCGTCTGAACCGCTCTAAAGTGGACTCTATCTAATTGAAATAAGAGCCAAACACTGTATCAATAAGAGGCCTAAAGTGGACTCTGCCCCTTTGTAATAAAAGCCAAGTGAAGTCATTTTGTTTGAGGCCCGTCAGTTTTCGCTTGAATGGGAAGTTTTTCAGTAGCAAACTAAGAAAAAAAATCCTTACAAAACGGCACAACAGATGGCACTAGTTAATAGTGAGGTAATACATTCAAATAATCTACTAACTATCCTAAAATTAATCTCAGTCGGACAGAATCATGTACTACAATCCGACAAAAAAAGTCAAAAGTCTACAATAAACCTCACTTTTCTCATTATTTTACTAAGTATGGAAATCTTAAATAACACTCCTCGTTATTTTTTTTTATTTCAAGGTGTCAGAAAATCTTTCAGTATGACGTTAAAATAAGTATTATATATATAGTTCATTTATTATATGTCAACCTATAACAGCCCACAGCTGGGCTAAGGCGTTTAAAAAATAGATGAAGCCCGCATCCGCATTGTGATTGTGGATCGAAGTTGTTGTTAGTTATACAAACATAGGCATATTTTGTGAACTCAGAATGTAGGTAAAAAAATCTTGCAAGCGAAGCACTCATTAGCGACTCTACAAAAAACCTTGATCTAGATACTTTTTATTTATTTTCTAAAATAGTTATAGTCAACTGCTTTTTAAATTTTCTTTTACATTTTACACCGAATAATAATATTAATCTTAGGGATGTTGACTGTATAAATAAAATTATCATACACTACGCAGGAAATAAAACATCTAAAATTACTCTAGTATAACTTATGTAGGGGCTATTTTTGCTAATTTTATGATTTGATATTGTAAATCAAAATAAAAATCATACAAAAACGACAATACAAGTGACTTCATAAGCTAGTCCCTTTAATTTTTTATATAAAATATTGTTTTTGACAATTCATAAAAAGAAGCTCTTTTGACTAGCAACATATCTGTTTACTTATATCACAGTTAATATTTCTTGATCGTTTATATTTTTTGTGTTTTGATATTTGTATTTAGATTAAGTTTTGATGAATAAATTTATTATTTTTAATATACAGGTGAGTACTTTCGCCCATTACTTAATGTATCTTCACCTTACCTATCTTGTTTGAGTATGACACTCTAACTTGGAATGTAATGGCTTTTTCTGTACCATGTAGTAGCAGGTATACGAATAAATAAAACAACCAAATAATAAAAAAATAGATCACAATAATAAAATTTAATAATAATTATCGGAACAAAATGTCACTGCTTCCGCTCATTCTTAATATTTCGTAGCGTACTGTCCATTATCATAGTAACCACCTTTCACTCCATAATTAGTTCCTCCGATTGCAGGATTAGGTAAAACACCTCCTTTAGTATAGCCAACGTATCTTCCACTAGGGTCATCAGCATAAACCTCAATCTCAAACTTATAACCTCTTAGAATCGTGGGACTCTTCAAAGCTATAGTCACACTCTTCATTCCAATACCGCCACTTTCAATATACGCTTGTCCGTCCTTGTCATCCCTCAAATCTGTGACGTAGACCGCACTGATGATTTCTGTGCCAACTGTGTTGATTACGATGTCATCGGTCCTCGTCCACAAAGCTGGGTCTGCCTGTTTAATCTCACTGAAGATCTTTTTCGAAGTAGGAGCTGCGTAGCCAAGATGGATGTCATTTCCGAAACAAGACGTCGCGTATAGAACCAGAACTAAACTTGAGATTCTTCCAAACATTTTGACGGTGTCTTCCAAACTGACGTTGTAACGTTAATGAAGTATCGAGAAGATGTTTCTCGCTTTTAAACTTGACGCAAGGCATTTGTCACTTTAACATCTATGAGATCATGTTTTCCTTTGTGTTACTAATAAGTAGTAACCCGATTGACACTAATACGCCATTTCAGTGTTAACTGTTAGTTATTATTACTATGTAGAATGTCTAATTTTATGAGGAAGTTTCGTCATGGGTCTGACTAGGTGCCAATAATGGTAAAATAAACAATAAATACGTTTGACGATGTAAACATTCTAAACCCTTATCCATAGAAACCTTTGGGTAAGGTTAAAAACTGACATTCTGGTTATCTATCAGTGAAATAACACCATGCTCCTGTACCTAAGGCCAATAACTAAGGTTAATAAGAATTGTCCGATACAGGAAGCGTACAAGCTTGCCCCATAGACAGGTAACTCGACAATTCCGGCTCCAGGGTTTGTGAGGTAGGTTAACGTCGAAACCCACTCGATAAGAAGAAGGTAACTCGAACTCGGATTCCTGAAAAGACCGTCAGTAGCTTCATAGCTGTCGAAGATCTTGAAGATAGACAATAGGTTAGACAATGAGGGCTAACTAATATTGTCTAATATACAGTATGACATATGACAGCCCTAGCTGTAGCCTAGTTGGTAGTATTTCTGCCTACGAAGCACAAGGTCGCGGGATCGAATCCCGCCCAGGGCAAAAATTCGTGTGATGAGCACTTGTTTGCCTTGTGTCTAGATGTTGTATTTGTATATTTATATATGTATGTATATCAGCTATCTGACTACTATGGGTATAAGTACATACAGGCTCTGCCTAGTTTGGGGTCAGATGGCCGTGTGTGAGATGTCCCACATATTTGTTTATTATTTTATTATTTACTTTGGCCTCTCCTTCGAAAGGGAGGTATTGTGTATCACACAACACAGGGGTTGGGTTGCAGTTGTTTATTATACAGCTTTTAAAAATGTTAGTGATATTTTTCAATGTGGGTTCTAAAAAGCCCACTCTCTTATATTTAAGGATACTCCTGATCTGGTTATTTTTCCCCGCTTATATTATATGTATGTATGTATAACCTTTAAACCACCATGGCAACCCTTAAGGCCTGACCAGAAAATACCTGCTGTGGGAGCGCCACGTGTTTATTTTTATGTTTGTGCCAACAATTTCATACCATTCGAATTCAGCAATATGGCGAGGTTTTTTTTTTTTTTCTGGTCGAGCATTATTTATTTATTCTACTCTTCAATACGTACATAACATACGCAAAAAACCCGACAAAGTGCGAAACAGTCTTCTTAGTATATCAATATCAACGCAATTTTTTTTATCGCGTAATGTTTACGTCATCAATATATCTAAACGCCATGTTTGTTGGTACTCATGTCATATTATAGTACTAGCTCTCCGCCCGTGGCTACGCCCGCGTTGTTTTTTGACTTTCCCGTGCACAGTTTCCTGTAGGAATGAGATATTTTCCCGCGGTAAAAACTCTAAGTTGTTGACCAGGCATATAAGGTACCACCATGCAAAATTTCATTTCAAACAGACAAACAGAGAAACAAAAAAATCTGGATATGTTCTGTATTATCATTTTTTACATCCCCCTGACTCGGTTTTTAGCATTTTTTTTCTATAAACAGATTTTCGACCTCTACAGTTTTATTATATAGATTATTGTTTACAATCACCTTTTGTGTACACGGCCAGATTTAGAATCATTCATGTACATCATGAGTGGGACAGCGGTTTATACTACGCACAAACTAATATTACTTATTATATTTATTACGATGAATTTAGGGTCGTGTCGTGTGGTATTTCACTTAAAATGGAACCAAATAAGACCCCGTGACTACGGACTAAGGATAGATTTAGCGGTAGATATTGGCGAAACAAAAAACAAAACAAAAATGTTTTTATTCGGAGTAAGATTTTAAAAATCACTTTTCGACGTCTTAATGAAGTTACAAAATGTCCTACTCCGTTTCCGTCCATTGGCCGTTCATACGTCTCGCGTGTGGATACGTTGTAAGGACGGACGTAGTAAAAACCAACCTGTTTTTCATATTTTGACAGAACAACAACTATATAATTCACATACTACCGCTAATAAATTGAGAATATTTACTGGAAATCAAACGACGTTTCGACTATTTGGATCTTCACTATCTTTTCGACCAGTCGCGTTAGTCGAATATAAAAAAAACATGTCACAAATCAAAACTATTTATATATCTTCGGCACTACTCCTAGTCTTTACGGTAGTCAGATGTCATGACTTGTATTTGGGGTACCCGGATATAACCTCTAAATTGATATACAGCAAGGTTCACCAGGAGAATCCAGCAATTTGGGTGCGTTACGACGTTTTCACTGTCAATTGCTCCAGGAACGAAGTCATAAGTGCTGTCAAAGTCATGGACTTGAGAGAAGACAAGTGGGGTGAGGTGTTCATAAAAGGCGGTGGTATTGGAGAACATTATGTCACTATCGAGCTCGACAGTCCATCGGTGTTCAGAGGTTACAACTTTTGGGTGGAAGTTTACGCGATAGAGACGAATATGTTCATGTACAATCATGGTAAAAAGTGATTGTTTTTTAATGGTTTTAAAGTGTTGTGTAATTTAATTTAATAAATATTAATAAATATTGTTACTTAAATGACAATAGTTGTTTTTATTTTATTCATTTCGTAAAACTATAGAATTTTAATTTTATAATTACCTACTTCTGTAACCAATTACAGTTTTCCATAGCTCCTTACTTTTCTAGAACCATTTTTTTTCTCCAATATCCAATATTTTACCAGCTTTATTAACATAACAACAAAGAGTGTACCCATTTATGCACTTAATGGTATAAATATTCGATTAAGTATCATGATGACATGTTTATTTATGTTTATCCTTTATAGTATGTCCTAGTTATTTACTTGTCTAAGTGTTTAAAAAATGATACTACATTTTTTATAGTCCAATTTGATGATCGCAAAAACAAAATTCCAATCTGTAATGGATCAATCAATCAATCAACTTTATTGGCATTCATTCGTATAAACGATTTCTATTGATTGTATATGTAGGTAGGGTATAGTATTATATTCTTCTGTAGTGTAGGCTTCAGTAAAATTGCTCTACGGTGAAGGAAAACATAGTGTTGAAACTTGTAAGTACCAGCACTCACCTGCGAAGTTGATCAACCCGCACTGGGCCAGAGCGTGGTCGACTAAGACCTATTCACCCTAATTCATGGTAGGGTCGAACCCTCAAAGTCAAAGTCAAAAGTCAAAGTATTTATTTTTAACTTTAGGATATTTACATCACATAGTTAAGTCAGTTACATATTCAATGTGGCGAGTTCAAAAATTTGGCTGTCTTCTGTGGACTCCACAGGCGTTGTATCTTTTCAAAATATTTTTACAAAATTATAAATTACTAGCGACCCGCCCCGGCTCCGCACGGGAAAATGGTTATTGTGGGTTATCCTTCAGTATATTATGCATGTATTATACATATAAACCTTCCTCTTGAATCACTCTATCTATTAAAAAAAACCGCATCAAAATCCGTTGCGTAGTTTTAAAGATTTAAGCGTACAAAGGGAGGGACATAGGGACATAGGGACATAGGGACGGAGAAAGCGACTTTATTTTATACTATGTAGTGATAGTGATAGTGAAGTGATTATTTTCATACAATTTTATTAATATAACAAAGAATGAAAATGCAAATGAAATCAATTAGACGAAGGCAACCAGTCAAACCCCCTCGGTGGGGACATACAAAATAAAAAATCAAAACCACACAGATTAAAATTTAACGTGTCGACGTTAATGTATCAACTGCTGAGGCTTGAAACTTTCCAAAATGGAAGACCTAGTCACTAGGCCACCAACGATCCACTTATCTAAAAATCATCTGAAAATCCCCGTGGAAAATTCATTTCCCCGATAATAACTAACTGTGCGTCTGTTTGTTTACCCGCCGTGACATTGAAAGCCGCGTGACGTGACGAGTCTTGTCTCACTCGTGATGGATAGACATTTAAGCCTTTGTCACGCTGTTTGTTCTTCTATATATGTAATGGGACGGGTGCATGCAATAAAAGACAAGTAGAAATTTTAGCCGAATGACGTCCACTGCTGGACAAAAGGCAAAAATCGACCAAAGATTTCCACAAGGATCACTCTTGTGCCGCCAATAGTCCCTTTTTACGTAGTAATTTTCAACTTTTACACGGGAACTCTTTAATTTTCGATGATTAAAAGTATCTTGGATCAGGGATATATAAGGTACCACCATGCAAAATTTTATTCAAATCGGTCTTACAGTTTCGGTGATAAGCCCGTACAATGTGCTGAGCCGTATGAGTTACTATAGTTTTTAAATATCCCACGGGAACGTTTTAATTATCCGGGATAAAAAGTATTGTTGTTGTGCTGTGTTGTCCGGGGATATAAGACAAGGAACCATGCAAAATTTCATTCAAATCGGTCGGACAGTTTTTTTTTAAATACTGGATATGTTCGATAGCGCTTCTTGCAACGCCTCAATCGGATTTTAGCATTTTTTTTGTATAGATGTAGAGATTTTCGCCTCTACAGTTTTATTATATAGATAAAAGACACGTATTCATTTGAGTTTTAATTAATCAACATTACTAAAGTATATAATTCAAAAATGAATTTCAATGAAGTCAGATAAGGAATATCTGTAGGAATACAGGAGTGTTTAGAGCTAAAAACAGGGACACCGTAAAAATATTTTTAATAAGTATGTATGTGTATGAAATAAAATCTTTCAGTGCTTGCCTCACTTTAGCATACCATCCTCCCGTCACATATAAAACAACAGAGTCTAATTAGCACCTCACTGTAAAACAACGAACGAACGAAAATGCGTGCCATAACTCTAGCTACAGTATTCAGTCTATTGGCACTTACTGCGTGCCAAAGCCACGATCTCGTCCTTGGCACGGCCACTTACGGAGACGTGGTGATCTTTAAACAAAACGACTGGAAATACGGCTTCCCATTCATGGTAAGGACCAGCGAAATCGAATACCCGGAACCAGGACATCAGAACTTTGCAGTGATCAGAGCTATCTATATCAAGGACAATGAGAGAGATGGGTCTGGAGGCTACGCGACTGTGAAGGCGGGAGGTGTAGGTCAACGCTTTGTGAGGATCAAATTGAAGACCCAAAGAGGGAACGGATTCAACTTCACGACCACTATCTATGGAAGATACGTGTGACTCCGATAAGTTTATGTGATCTTAGTACTTTTCGTGCAAGTGCCAAATGTAGAGTTGCTATTTGTTGCCAAAAATATATTCTGTTAAGTTATTAACCATCTATTTATTTTTTTATTCGTTGAATCAGTTTATATTAAATTAAATTTGAAAATACCAGTGTATATCGTTTTTCTTTATTTTAGTATAAGTAGTGAGTAATATTTTATTATATTATTTTTAATTTTTTGCATCCAATCCAAATATACCGTCATGCTATGAGAGACTAGCTTTCCGCCCGCGCTAACAGTTTTTCCCGTAGGAATAAGATACTCGTATTTTCCCGTGTTAAAAGCATCTAATCTAACCTAACCTAACATCAAATTCTTTAAGATTATATATAAATTTTTCGCTATTCCCACTAGGAAATGTACACATTGAATAGGTACGAGTACATCGTTTGAGGCAATCATATTTCATATCGCTTACAAACACCAATTTTCTTCTACCGTTTCCCACACTTTTACTCAGAAAATATACTTCCATAACGAATCACATCCAACAATACAAGAAGCTATTCCTGGAAAGTTATACAACGAACGACAAAGCGAGCGTTTCTGCGAAAACATTGTGTAACCTTTTACGTAGATTTGATATCTATCACAAACAAATAACATTGCTGTTCTCGTTTTTATTATAACTTTATAAGACAATTTGGTTTGTTGACGGCCCCTTGCCTAGTTGGTAGTATGTCTGCCTTCGAAGCCCAGGGTCGCGGGTCGGGTTCAAATACCGCCCAGGATAAACAATCGTGTGATGAACTCATGAGCCCTTGTGTTTGCCTTGTATCTGGATGTGTATATTTATAATCCATGTATTTTAGCTGTCTAACACCCATGGTACCATTATTTTCATCTGTGCCCATGGTACAGGCCTTGCCTAGTTTAGTTTAGGAGTCAAATAGTCGTTTGTCCACATATTTATTAATTAATAGACTAGTTTTCCGCCCAGCTCCGCTCGCGTCAAAAGTCTTTCCCGTGGTAATGAAGATTTTTTTCGCGATAAAAGGTAGCCTATATCCTTTTTAAAGGTCCATGCTATCTTTGTAACAAGTTTCATTCATATCGGTTTTGTAGTTTCGGAACTTATTCAATGAAAAAAAAAAACATACAATCAAATCTTTCCTGTTTGTAATATTAGTAGGTATTCTAGGTATAGATATGTCGTAGCCAAGTGGTTAAAATAGCCGTTTAATCAAACAGCTAGCCCTTTGACTGAACATCGCCATTCAATCACACGGCTGTACGTCGCTTAGCCGACTTGTTGACTGCAACGTTCAACACTACAGCTTGACGACGCTTAGCCAAATGGTTAAATGGCAAATTAAGTAGGGTGACCATTAGTTTAGCATGACATGTGATTTGAAAAAATAGGAAAACTTTTTGTAATTTCTTGGGAGATTTTTCTTGGATTAAGTTTAAGGACGGTTTAAGAGGTGACCAAAAGTTTGAACAAATTAGTAAACATGAAAAACAAATGAATAATCGTAATATTCTTTATTGTTGCATGTTGGGCAGAGCGATACAAAAATTATAACAGCTTTTTTTGCTATATAAAACTGACTCTTAATATTATACACCATCTTGTCTCTGCCTCTATGTCCATAATCTTTATGAATAGTATTTAGCATGGTGAAATACTCTTTTCGGGGTACAATGCGTATCACAGGATCATCAGTACTCTTTCTTTTTAAAATAAGATATTCTTTACTGCCAGTTGTCATTACATCGTATTTTGATATCCAATAATAAGACATAGAAGTCCTGCATTCCGTGTTAGTCATGGACACCCTAGCGTTTTAATAACTTCAAATACCTTGGTGATGCATTTCATAATCCTGTGATTTCTCTTCGTATAACTTTTAAAATTTTAATTCACTCTTATCACTCGTATGTGCCTCCATAATTTCTGGCTCTTCAACACTAGTAACGTACCTATATTTACTACTTTCTTTCCGAAAAATATCTTGAAACAATCAAAAACACAGGTAAGTTGACGCCATATTGAAAACAAAACACACCTAGCGCCGTCGCGGTGGTAAGCTGAACTAATTCAATTAAAAGGCGGCTTTTGAGTCAGCTGTAATGTTGAACGTTTTGAGCGTCTCAAATATTCAATTAAGAAGCTAGACGTGTGATTGAATGGCGATGTTCAGTCAAAGGGCTAGCTGTTTGATTGAACGGCTATTTTAACCAGTTGGCTACGACAGATATACTAAGTTGGTTTTAAGTGAATAAAAGGAAGGTTTTTTATATTTCTGGTCAGGCTTTACGTGTACTTATTATCTAATTTTAACTCAATCGGGGACGGACGCAAACAGTCACCTGAATGATTCTATATAGGGTTCCGGTTTTTTCAGTACGGAACCCTTAAAAAAACAATCATACAAAAATTACCTAACATTACTTCCTTTACACAATTTGTTTGATAAAGAATAAAAATATACAGGGTTACTTTTTAATCAGTGTACATATTTTGTGTACACAATCAGTATCGTTACTAGAAGATCACATGAGAATAAATTTTTTTTTTTTACAAATTATGACACTATTTTTAACTCATCTAAGGAACGAATTTCAAAAAACGCCAGACAGAGTACGTGTCCAATTGATTATGCCAATGAGTGTTTACGACAAAAAAAATGGCGCGTATTATATTTTCTTCCCATACAAAATTTTATACCTACCTATTTTATGCATGAAGTGGCGATATTTCGATTTTTTTGTATGAAACGTGATATAAAATAAAAATATACGGGGTTTTTTATTTTCTTCTATGGCTACCTAAAATATGCACACTGATTAAAAATAATCCTGTAGAAGTAGACAATTTTGTGAAAAGTTACATTACGGACTTCATAAAATGCCTCCGCTTGTTCCAGCAACATGGGCCTCCTAGAGTTCGAACAATGGTCCAACCAGCCAGGCTTGTTCACGGAGAAGTCCAGACTGTGCGCCAAGATCCGGGGCCTGACTCCAGGGCAGAGACGCATATGCCGACGTTACAAGGATCACATGCCTGCTATCAGTACTGGCGTCAGGTGAGCTGTAAATGAGGTACCAGGAACCAAATCAAATTAGGTACCAGGTTGGAACCCTGGTGCATAGTCGTACAAATCTTACTTAATTTGTGAGTTATTCCCCAATTTGCTAAGCACATTACAGACTGAATCACCTGATTGGTAAAAGATTCCGAAAAGGAAGACGATTACGAGCTTTGGAAGGCACGTAAAGGTACTATCTACGGAAGTAGTCGTTGTACAAGCCATGTCAGAAGCGGCTCAATAATTCTGACACCAGTAGGCCTACTATGTAAGTAGCGACAGGCTCGAGAAGCTGTCAAACGCGACATATTGACAGAACTACTATGGCTCTAATGCCACTATGTCGCGTTTGACAGCTTCTCGAGCCTGTCGCTACTTACATAGTAAGGGGGCAGGGTTTGTGAGGTAGGTCAACCTCTGAATCGACACGATAAGCAATAGCAACAAGATATAGCAACATCTCTTTCAAGGAAGAGGCCTTGTTCAATAACAATCAACTGCAAGACCAAGTTGTTGATTGTCATCACATCGAGAGCTGGCCAAAAAAAATCTATGATAAATAAACACATTTGACTTGTACTTTGTCATAGGCAGTATAAATTTATAAAATATAAAGTAAGTAATGTTAAAGTTAGGGGACAACTCGGGCAAATCCACGGCAATTAAATCTGACCACAACATTGCCTGAATTCACTACTAGCTAGTACTATTATACAGGGCATCCCACGGCTATGCCACATGGAGGGAAGTACCTTAAATATTGTAGATAGAACATTTTACTGAAAGAAGACTTTATTTTATTTCTAAGAACTATAAAAACTTCATTCATACATTTTTTAATAATTACATGGTTGAACAGGGAATCGAACCCGCTACACGAGAAAAAATTAGATATTTTTTATGGGGTTATGTAAAAAAATTTATTTACAAGAACCGGTATGAAAGTGTCCACGAGCTACAAACAGAACTTAGACGTATTATCCTAAATATCCACCACAACAAGATAAAAAAATCGACAGGGAGTGAAATAATCAAAAGAGTTCGACTGTAGGTATTCAACAGCGAGGAGGCAATTTTGAGCATTTGATAAAAATTGGTAAATTTTGTATTAAAAATGTTAAAATACAATATAGTCTTCCTTTGATTTCTTACATTATTTTATTTATGTTATTTAGCAAAAAATAACCGTTATGATGAAGCCTTTCGATCGGTATGATAAAACTACAGGATATATTTTTTTCTCGTGTAGCGGGTTCGATTCCCGGTTCAACCATGTTATTATTAAAAAATGTATGAATGCAGTTTTAATAGTTTTTAGAAGTAAAATAATGTCTTCTTTCAGTAAAATGTTCTATCTACAATATTTAAGGTACATTCCCTCCATGTGGCATAGCCGTGGGACGCCCTGTATATTCCGTGCTACTACCAAATGTTGTGATAGTATTAGTAAAGTGGTGAGTATTTGATGACAATTTGTAACTTGTTTCCATCAGGCAGGGAATCAGCGAGTGCCAGTTCCAGTTCCGAGGCAGACGGTGGAACTGCACCACGACGGGAGACGAGACGGTGTTCGGACCTCTCACTCTGATCGGTGAGTCTTCTGTCTCACTCACCTCACACTACTCATTATAAAGACCTAGACGTGTAAATGACGGCCATCAAAGGACATGCCCAACCAATGTTTGATATCTCTTAATGGCATTATACAAAACAAACATTTGAATCCGACTATTTGTATGAAGAAAGTACGAGTAAATTTTGTTTTCATTACCAAGAACACTTTCTTTGGGAAACTTGCTAAAAACCCTTGACTGTGCACGTCTTTTCAGCATTTTCTAAGCCGTAACTTACACCATGTATTATTACATTATTATGACTTTACACATTACCAATATTTCAGGTAAAACACATCGTCCACTTCTGGACAAAATCTTCCTTCAAAGACTCCGCAATGAACAATGGCCCTGTGTTGGGCGACTAAACGAAGGCATGGTTTTTTCGCGATATTTTCCTTCACCACCGTAAGACCGTTATATAAAAGGATACAAAAATAAAAGACCAACAAGAAAAAAAAAAGTCGGCCTCGTAGCCTAGTTGGTAGTACGTCTGCCTGCGAGCACAAGGTTGCGGGTTTGAATCCCGCCCAGGGCAAACGTTCGTGTGATGAGCACTTGTGTTTGTCTTGTGTCTGGATGTTGTATATTTATATAATGTATGTATATCAGCTATCTGACACCCATAGTACAGGCTCTGCCTAGTTTAGGGTCAGATGGCCGCGTGTGAGATGCCCCACATATTTATTAGAAAAAAAAACTATTTACCCAACACATAATACTGTACGACAGATTTATTAAATCTACGATGATTTCACTGTTGAAAAAATATAATTATAAAATCATAAAGCGACGATTTCGGTAAATGATTCACACAACTTTAGAAATAATTATTTATAACACAAAATATTTTTATGAAAGCAATGAAAAATCTTGCTCATGTCATTGGACAAGAGAGATAAGACAACAATCTCTGTTTTCTCTTTACGATATTTTTATGACGTCAACATTTCTGCGAGTTATACGAGATCTACGGATTTATTCTTTATTTATTAGTGTCTTTGTTCGTGATATTATTGTTCCATTTGTTCGTTTTGCGATGAAATGCTGTAGAAGAAATAATTATCTGAGCAATCGGAGACAAATTGGATGCCTCTCCGAAGATATTTTTATTTTGTGCGAAGGGAATAGTCTCGAATGTTAGAGGTACATATTTCTTTTTGTTGTTTTTTATTTCTAATAGCTATGAAACTTGAAACTTCGAAAGTAAAATTCTACGGAGAAGACGATACCTATATTCTGAATAATTTTGTATTTTGTATAAGTACCGATTAGATACTTCTTATGTAATTAAATTATTTCTATTATTTGAATTGCTCATCAGGACTTCAGAAATAGTGTTTTAATAATGTTCCAATTTCACTATAATATTTGGATAGTGAATTTATCCCACCACACGTTAACCAGTAATAGAGTTAGTGCAGTATTTTTCAACTACCCTCAAACCGCTGCTCTCCTAGTAGCAGACGCTAAATCTTCGTTACGTCCACTCGTCGACATGCTGAAAGAAATTTATAGCGACATCTTCCGTTCTAGCACACTGAAACATTTCTAGAAATAGTTTCCTACGATCCTAAAATCCACTATATGAAATAAAATTTTGTTTGTTCATAAATCCACTGGAGGCTAGTTTGTAACGAAGTTAGTAGGTACATAAAATATCGCTCTACTATTTTATCAATAAACAAAGTCACAAAGTTGCTTCCCGCTGTCTGTCCCTATGTCTGATTAGATCTTTTTTGATGTGGTTTTTTTATGATATAAAAATTAATACATGCTTAATGTAAGAGAAACACAGATATTTTTTAGGCTTCTAGTGTGATGCCGTAAATACACACATTATTTTGAGCTTATATATTGCAAACGCTCTGGCTGATAGATTAAAATAATAATTTAGCCATCAGAATTGCACCACCACCTGTGCGAAGCCGGGGCGGATCGCTATCAAATAAAAATACATATAAAATAGTGCATTCAAGTTTTTCTATTATGGTTATTGTGTAAATAAGTAAATATGCAGTGATCTTCTTTTCCTACTGATTAATTTACATCATTATCATCATTATCACGTCGTTTAGTCCCTGGTTAGGGAAATAGGGCTCGCAGTATACCCCTCCATCAATCATCCCAATAATTAACTATCATTTTATTAACAGCATCAAGAGAAACGGCGTTCACACACGCAATAACCGCAGCGGGGGCCTCACTTCACGTGTCTCGCGCCTGCAGAGACGGTAGACTGTCCAGCTGTGGGTGCAGCCGCTCGCATCGCCCGAAGAACCTGCACAGCGACTGGGTGTGGGCCGGCTGCGGTATGGACCTGGAGTATGGCTACAGGTAATTCATGTTGTCCTAGTACAGGGATGTGTTTAGTCCGAGACGGTAGACTGTTCAGCTGTGGGTGTAGCCATGGTGTAGCCGCTCGCATCGCCCGAAGAACCTGCACTGCACAACGACTGGGTGTGGGCCGGCTGTGGCATGGACCTGGAGTATGGCTACAGGTAATTCATGTTGTCCTAGTATAGGGATGTGTTTAGTCCACGTGATACGTGACTGTATCACATCTCGCACAATGCCATTTGACCCCAACTAAACCCCAAACTAGGCATAGCATGAAAGAAGAAAATCGCAAACGCCATTTTGGGCGCGTAAACTGTTTTCTTCCTTCATAAGGCAGAGCCTGTACCGGCGCGCCGCCGCCGCCGCCGCTATACGTAATTTGTGCCTGTACTATGGGTGACAATCCAATTAGGAGCTACGATGCCACAGAACAGACAGACACGTCAAACTCATAACACCCCTCTTTTTTGTCGGGGGTTAAAAATGTAAAAATTTTTTAATCCAAAAATCGTTTACAGCTCGTATATGTCCCTAATTAATGATATGTCCCCAACGAGAGGCTCGAGCCTACCCTGATATCAGGATGAATAGGCCTAGTCGACCACGCTTGCCCAGTGCGGGTTGGTCAGTTTCACAGCAGGTGTGTGCAGATTTCCTCACGATGTTTTCCTTCACCGTAAGAGCGTCGAATAAACGTACATATGAATTCGAAAAAGAGCGTCGTCGGTGTGTGGCTGGCTCGTAGACTTCCATTCAGAAGTTCGCGGGTTCAAGCCTCGGCAACAATCAAACCTGGCTTAAAACTCTTAATTACGACGAAACTGCTGAATCGCTTTTAAATGTTATGTGTTAAGTCTCCTAATAATCACTTAAATTACGCTTGTTACTTAAAAAAAAATAAAAAAAATAATGTTTGTCAAGTGCCACTGTATATGTTCACACACACACACACACACACACATACACACACACACACACACACACACACACACACACACATACATGCACGCCTTCTCGTCTCTTATTCTCCTCTGTCTTATATTCATAATAATGTATGTACCCTACCTTAAATAGCTTAAACTGCTGTTCACCTGTTCCGGAGTTGGAGAGGCTGGCAATCTGTCATACAGGTCGTCCTAGTACGGATGCCAGTCTCTCACATAGATTGTTATATACCTACATAAGATAAGTACTTCTACTATACAAAAAATTTTTGTTATGTCTATGTGAGAGAAGAATAAAGTTATTATTATTATTATTATTATTAATCCAAAAATAAGAATAAGAAATCTAAGAATTTGTCAGTAGTTGTATCATTTATTATGAAGCAACTTTCGAGTCACTGTCAGAGTCGTAGGGTGCGATATGGACCTAGAACTATGACCTAGAATAATATAAACTACCTACCGGTACTTTATGTTTCTCTGGTAGTCAGAATTTATCTCCACGTGACGCGCGTCTGTTGGGCGTAGCCGATTAGATCGCCCCAAGAACATGCGACGCGACATGCGACTGAGCATGAGAAACTAGGGATGCGCGATTTTTGCCTTTTGAATCGATTTTTTGCATCGTAATGGATATTTTAAATGGGTCCTAATCGCTATCATTTTTAACTAAGTAGGTAATTAAGTTTTACGAATATTTTTGCTTGATGTTTCGCGGATTTTTCCTTAAGAAATCCAATGTTTAAATTCCACATGATAGAGTCTGTCGCCTAATGGTTTTTGTGCACGGGTAATTCTTTAGGACATTTAACCAGACACCAGATAAACAAACTTTGTGTTTTTGGCAAAATAGCTAATCCACAAAATAGTTTGAAGTATAAAAACTCGCTGTAACTTGTGTTTTTTACGGAGTAGCCTAGACCTATTAAAGACAAAAAATACCCAAGTACTATAACTTATTAGACAGTGGGAAGAGAAGTGGGAAGTGGGAATATGAAACGACGCTTTTCCAACCTTTTTGGTCCCTACGCAACTGCAGGTAGAGGCACTAACTGCAGAACCTTCTTCCACATTCACTTAGGTTAGATGTAGGCTGGCTTGGTGTTTGTTCTGTAGCTGTGATTGACGTGGATAATGGTTATGCAGGGATTTGCCTGAAAGTAATTTTCTTCTCATCATGTGGACTATAAGCCCTATGATTGATCTCACAAACCCTGTTTGCTGAGGCATTAAATGCCTCGTACGCAAGAAGCTCATACCTAAATTTGTAACTACTAGGCTAGGTAGGACCTACGAATGCATATTTGACAAATGGACAAATATTTCTACCTAAATTTTCCACAACAGCTGCTCTACGTCGTCGCTCGCATCGCATAAATAGTACGGCAGCGGATTCCTGAGAAACAGTCATATTTTTCAATTAATCAAGTTATTAGCTATCATTGTCTAATCTTGTACATACAATTCAACACGAAATCTGAGTAAAATAGTTAGCTTTTTTTATTTGTGCACCTACATTTATATAAAAACGCGTGCAAAATAATAATTTAGATCAGACAGTTTACGAGTATTGTATATGTCACAGTTAAAACCCGTTTTTAGATAGAACGCGTTTTTCCTAGTTAGAACTAGGTTTTACTTTATGGCTTTGTTAATACTAGAATTAACCAATGCTCAAAATTGAATATCAGTTAAAACTAGTTGTACGTTCAACTCATTACCAGGCGGGTGCGAGCGCAGCGAGCACGGGAGTTCAGGGCACCCCTACTTCGGATAGTATAGGTTCGAAGGGTATGGCAGAACCGATGTGGGCGAGCGTAGCGAGCCCAGATCGTTTGCCATACCCTTCGTGTTAGGTTACACATGGATATTAAAGAATAACTAGTTCTTACTAGACAAAACGCGTTTTGTCTAGTAAGCACTAGTTTTAACTGATATTCAATTTTGAGCATTGGTTAATTCTAGTATTAACAAAGCCATAAAGTAAAACCTAGTTCTAACTAGGAAAAACGCGTTCTATCTAAAAACGGGTTTTAACTGTAACATATATAAAGGACTTTTTTTTGTTCGTTGCCATAAAGTTTCCTTGGAAACGTCTATTGGCTAAGGATGACATGTCCTTCTAGTTTTTCCTGTCATTACTTTACACCCTGTATAGATACTAGACACGTGCGAGCCGGCTCAATCCCATTTAAATTTCCGCCCTCAGCCATGCGCATCAAGCTGCGCAAAAGGACGAAAAAGTTTAATAACAAAATGCCACCAACGTGTTATGCTCCCCTAGTGGTTCGGAGCGAGAAGTCGCTCGGGCTATCATTTAATAGTCTCGCTCAATCGTTTGAAAATAATTTTCTTACAGCTACAGGATAATAATTATGTGCCATGCCAATTGTCAGCTCAACCCAAGTCTGACTGAAGAAACCACGTCTTGAGCTACGTTCATGAAATGGCCACCATCCTCCATGCTGCGCGTACAGGTGCGCAGTAGACTGGAAATCGCTAAGAGACACCACCGACTAGTTCTGTGTTCCCAATGAGTCGGGGCAAGCAATCGACTCTCGAGCCATTACTTAATAGTCCGCCAAACGTTTAAAACCATGAAGGAAGAAAAAAATCCACGTAAATCCACGTTTGGGCGCGTAAAATTTTTTCTTCCTTCATGTTTAAAACCATGAAGGAAGAAAAAATTTTGGGCGTGGATTTTTTTTTTCCTTCATGTTTAAAACCCTCACGGTACAGACTAACTCGTCATCCTGCGCGTACAAATGCGCAGAACAGAAGAAGAGATACCACCAACTGATTCTGTCCTCCTGATGAGTCGGAAAAAGCAATCGACTCTCGAGCCATTACTTAATAGTCCACCAAACGTTTAAAACCCTCACGACACAGAGTGGTACGGAGGCGTGGCAAATCCATGCCTGAATAAAGCCAATGTAAAACTGCCTCTCTTTATCTTGCGTGTACAAATGCGCAGAAGAAGAGATACCACCAACTGATTCTGTCTTCCTGATGAGTCGGAGCAAGCAATCGACTCTCGAGCCATTACTTAATAGTCCGCCAAACGTTTAAAACCATTTAGGATTTTTTTAGGGTTCCGTAGCCAAATGGCAAAAAACGGAACCCTTATAGATTCGTCATGTCTGTCTGTCTGTCCGTCCGTATATCACAGCCACTTTATTCCGAAACTATAATAGCTATACTGTTGAATCTTGGTAAGTAGATGTATTCTGTGAACCGCATATACAAAAATAGAAAAAAAGACTAAATTTTGGGGGTCCCCATACATAGAACTGAAACTCAAAAAAAAAATTTCATCAATCCCATATCTATGGATAGGTCTTCAAAAATGATATTTAGGTTTTTGATAACATTTTTTTCTAAACTGAATAGTTTGCGCGGGAGACGCTTCCAAAGTGGAAAAATGTGTGTCCCCCCCTCTAACGTCTAAAATAAGAGAATGATAAAACTAAAAAAAATATATGATGTGCATTACCATGAAAACTTCCAACGAAAATTGGTTTGAACGAGATCTAGTCAGTTGTTTTTTTTTAATATGTCATAAATCGTAAACCGCAATTTACTTTTCACTATTATTAAAACATCGATCAAACTCACAACGAACTACAAAAACTTTTATATTATGTTACTGGCTGCTATGGAACCCTTCATGGGCGATTCCGACTCGCACTTGGCCGCTTTTTCCTTCATGTTTTTACAACCTTCATGGTAGCGGTACGGAGGAGTGGCAAATCCATGCCTGAATCCGAAGCGGCTCTCATCTCTCTGGCCTGAATCAGAGAGGTGGGAGCCGCTCCTGAATAAAGCCGATATGAATCTTCCGCTTTTCACTCTGCGCGTTACAGTTGCGCAGAAGAACGAAAAACAGTAAAATACTACCAACTGGTTATATGCTCCTAGTGGATCGGAGCTCGCTGTCGTCTCTCGAGCCATTAATAGCCCGAACGTTTCAAGGAGGCGTGCCTGAAACCCATACAATATTGCTGTCCCCACCCTGAGAAATTTTTCAATGGGAGTAAACCACCGACTGATTATGTCCTCCTAGTGAGTAGAAGCAAGCAATCGTCTCCCGAGCCATTACTTAATAGTCCTCCAAACGTTTAAAAACATGTTACAGAGGAGGCGTGGCCTCACCCATTCCATCCCTGAATGAAGCCAATATAAAATTTCCGCCCTCCATTCTGCGCATATAGATGCGCAGAACACGAAAAACTTCAGATATACTATCTAGTGGTTCTGCCTTCCTAATAAGTCGGAGCAAGAAATCGTCTCCCAAGCTATTACTTAATAGTCAGTCGCCAAACCGTTTACTCCGAAAGTACACGTGAACACGGAGGCGTGCAAAATAAATATTTGAATGAAGCCAATGTACCCACGTTTAAAACCTGACGTTTTTAACCCTGCGCGTAGAGATGCGCGAAGGACAGAAAATAGTAAGATACCATCAACCGGTTATGTTCCCCTGGTGGATCGGAGCGAGAAATCGTCTCTCGAGCTATTAGTTGATAGTCGCGCGCGAAACGTTTAAGCCCCAACAGTGCAGAGAGCTACTCATTCATGTAATGTATGTCAACTCCATGCATGCCTGAATAGAGACGACGAGCCGACATTTTACCATCATCATCAAAATGGCCGCTCTCCCTGCGTATAGGTTGCGCATAAGAATGGAATGTTAAGAGAAACCACCAATTAGTTCTGTGTTCCTAATAAGTCGGAGCGAGCAATCGTCTCCGGAGCTATTAGTTAATAGTCGCTTAACGCTTAAACTCCGACAACACTGATGGGTGGCGTACAGGTACAGCCTACACCCTTACCTGCACCACAGTATAAATATTGTATACTATTGGTGCCTGCCACGGAGGACGGAAAAGAGAGGAGATGCCAATAGGGACATTCTCATACATTTTCGTTGTGGCGATGCGCGGGGTGGAAGTGATGGGAAGCGGGGGACGCAGGAAACGTGGCTCCGCCTATTTTTTGAGGCTCCACCTGTCGGCAAGAAGCCGAATTACAACCAAAAAACACACTTGGCTTGCTTCGTGAAAGTATCGCTACCCACCGCTAGGTGACACTTATTGAAGAATTTAGTTAAAAGCCAAGTGCGAGTTAGCGAGGGTTCCGTAAGAGTTTGTTTCTAAGTTTTTAATAAAAATTAATATCAATTTTATACTCTTCCGACTTATTTCAATATATAATACTATATGATGACTAATTTCGTGATTATTACTCAACGGGTTGTACCTACTCCATATAGACTAGGAATAAAAATCTGAATTTTGATTGTCAGAAGCAAATCTTGTGACAAGTTGCTAAGAGTGCTTTCCCTGGGTTTCAAACATTGCTGAATCCGAAAATCGCTATACAGATATACGATCGCCGCTCAAAAAACGGCACCGTTACAACAAGGCTTCAATCAAGCATGGCCTTGTTTTTGACGGCGCAGAATATTGACTGACGTTGACAGTATAAATAATGCCTAAGTGTGTTCCTCACTTTGGTTCGGACATTGTAGGATGAATCACCTGATTGCCCGAAAAGAAAGACGATTCCGTGCTTCGGAAGGCACGTAAAACTATTGGTCCCGGCTACTATTTACGGATTAGTATAGTATAGGAGCCATATCGATCTATAATTCCGACACCAGGGTTTGTCAGGTAGGTTAACCTCGAAACCCACACGATAAGAAAGCAAGCAAGGAACGACCGGCCATCACCGGCCATGGGTAGCTCTGGTCCATGGATGTCCATTGATTGACTATTGAATATGGAAAGATCATTTTGTGGAGTAGCTTTGACTATTGAAAAACAGTTAGTAAAAAACTTTACTTCAAGTAAGAAAAATATAATTTTTATTTTTCATAGTGAACCCTAAAAATTCCGTTTACAGAGCAAAGCAGGCAAGTTTATTTTCTACGATAAAAATAATTATATAATATCGTCATTTTTTATATGTCTGATGCAACAATAAGAAAGCGTAGTATAATACCTGTGTCAGACAAGCATTCCTGGTTGTGTTTACTTGTAATTTAGTTACAAAAAACTTCAATTGAAATAATAAGCTTGTCCAACTTATTTGGAGAATGAGCGGGCAAGTCCATTATTTTCGATTCAATTTTATTAATATCCTGTCATGCTATTTAAAAAACGGATGTAACAACAAGAAAGTATAGTACAAAACCTGTAAAACAATCATTCTGGTTGTATTATACCCGTAATTAAGTTACAAATTACTGAAGTCCTAAATTTTAAATACGAATAGGCTTGTCCCTTTTCATAGGATGTCAAGCAAGCATACATTTTTTGGGTTGAATTTTAGTCGAATATTAACGTTTTAACTGTAATTACATGTAACTTTGTAAGTGTTTTATTCGCTATTATATGAAAATTGTTACTAACAAGCGTAGAAGCTCACAAATGCTCCAATTTTATTCATTTTCAATCATTTTAGCTACGCCATCTGGTGTACAATAGAGTAATTTTCTCTTTATCACAAATTTTGAAACACAATTTACCGATTTACGTGAATATAAATTACTTACACGTGAAAAGAAAACTTTTCAGCAGTCTCGCCGGAGCGGTCTGAGTGGTTGGAACAAAGCGGCACACAACATTTCATTTTCCGAACACTAAATTAACTAGAAATTCACGTAATTCGTTTCGCAAGCAGACGAGTGCATCAATCGTAGGTGAAGTACGGAATGGGAACTAAGCCCCGCCCACTTTGTGACGTCATGCCTAATTGGGTGGCACAGGCCTAATTCATATCGCCATATCCTCTCCCTTCCGTCATCCGTGGTGCCTGCACTGCACCCAAAGAGTAATATCATGGCAAGTACCCATAGAGGTGGGATGGGAGCCGCTTCTCAAATACATAAAAGACGATGCTGAAAAATGTCGCCCTCCATACTGCGCATAAAGTTGCGCAGAAGAACAAAAAACAGTCAGACAAACTACTAACGATTTCTGTGCTCCTAGTGTATTGGAGCGAGCAGTCTTAGTTAACCTCTCCATCACGCCCAAGGGCATCATATGATGCCAACAAAAATTGATTCCATCCCAGGGACATCATATGATGTCACGGCCTTGAACCTTCTATAAATGATAAATGACAACATTATTCTAGTGCTATGATAGTAACATAATTCCTCCTCCTCGCGTCGATATCCTCATTACTGAGGGTCGTGATTAATATAATTATAATAATTTATTTCATGTGGTGTTACAAATTAAACTGTTCGTAGCGTAATTTAGCCACGAACACATTCATTCATTCAAAATTTAAGAGCATTGCTACTATTTGGTATTCTGTGGCATTGGGCTCTTATCCGTAGAGTAATCGCCACCTCTCTCTGTCCGTAATCAGCTCCTTGACTTCCTGGTACGACATGATTTCAACTTTTACTTCACTACACCCGTTTCCACTAATGCCTAAAGTATTTAAGTGAGATTTGGTAAAAGTTTTGTTTGCTAGTAACCTTAGAGCACCGCCGGCCTTCCGTACCGGAAGGGAGTACGCATAGCGATTTTACTCTAGGCAAATTTTTCTGTCATTTTTTGGGGGGGGGAAATGTGCACACAAGTGCAGTTCCGCATCCTTACATACAAAACAAATCACTGTAAAGACGACACTACAGTAACAATTTAGTGTACGGATGAAGTCATGTCATAACTCACACGTTGTCTCGTTTTACCATAGCAACCATAGAATTACGTTGCCATAGCACGTATCAAGCGACTTCTCGCCGAAAGTCGGATTTATCGCGCGACCGACCTGTTTTTTGTACTGGCGGGCGGATTAGATGTTGCTGAACAAATCCGTCAACAAATAAGAATAAAATTTGGGAATTTCGAATTTAACTGTATTAAATAGCTATAATACGATATGAATTTACTTATATGTGAAATGTAACACTATCTTTTTGTAAACTTTATGTACCAGACCTATTTTATCGGAAAAAAACAGAATAATTAGGTATTTTTGATACTACGGCTGTTCACTTGCGTGACTAGACTCGGTCTACGAAGAGATCCGACCGCAACTGGTTTTTATAAACGCTTATGCCCATTGGGCATTAAACGGCATGTACCATTGACAGAGGGGTAATGTGTCGTATGGCTACTCCCTTCCGGTACGGAAGGCCGGCGTTGCTCTAAGCTAGTAACCTTTAGACTTTTTTTAAACGGCTTAGTTTCTCCCTACCTTTATAAGCCCAATTAGAGAGTTATTAGTGAAAACCAATTCTTTTTTAGGGTTCCGTAGCCAAATGGCAAAAAACGGAACCCTTATAGATTCGTCATGTCTGTCTGTCTGTCTGTCCGTCCGTATGTCACTGCCACTTTATTCCGAAACTATAATTTAAAAAAAACTTGGTAAGTAGATGTCGTCGCACGTAATCTCAATTGGCGTAAGGGACAAAATGGCAAAATGAGTTTTTTACATATTCTTGTTCAGCTCGCCGAGCTCTATCTGACTGTATATTTGAAATTTTGATATCTCTTTAAAAAAACCCTTTACGACCTGTAAATTTTCATGCCCTATCCAGATTTATTTGACAAAAAGCGAGGTATGGTTCATTTATTAAAAAAATTTAGGTTGTAAAGGCCTTTGGCTAAGTAAAATTATGGCAAATTAAAAATATTGTTTCTTACAGCCACAATAAAATATACTTCAGATGTATATTTGGGTCGTAAGGGAACTTTGAATCGATGAGTTGTACTTTAATACTCTAGTAATTTTGCTAACTAGTTGCTTACGACACAAAATACTGCAATTTAAACCTTTACAAGGCAGTGGCCACTATATTGCCACCGTAATTTTAACCTTATACCCTTAACATAAAGTTGAAAACGAATGCATTTTATAAAGTTGTTTTGCCTTATAAAGGGTTAATGTAGGTACATCAAATAGCGGTATTGCACGTTATGTCCCTATATTTTTGACAAATTTTGCTTTACGTGGGTAGTTTAAGTATTATGTATGAGAAAATTATAAATTTTAAGGCTGAAATAATTTGAATTAAAGAATTCTGTATCGTCAGCAACTAAAAAAGATTATTACCGTTAATATACCGTTGATTTTGTAATAATTCACACATTTCACTACAGCTTACCAATCAATATTAATTAAGATAGGTATTAGTATTTCAATAATCAATCAAAAACTTTGTGATATATTGTAATTGTGACTGACTGAAGCGATTGGCTGTCGAAAATTAAGAAATATTTATGGATTTTGTTATAATGACAACTTTTTTGTCTCTTTATTGCTTGTATAATTTTAAAAATATATTTTTTTTACTCTTTTAGTAAATAGTTTTTTGTATGTGGCGTACTACAACCGCCTATAATTTAGTCCAGTGCTATGGCTTCTTCTTTGGAAGCTGTCTTCCTTCAATATCCCAAAAATTTGTACAAAATAGAAAAAAAGTGTAATGAAAGTTATTTTTTTGAATGAATAATTCATTGAAATACCAATAATTGCCTAATTCATTGTTGAAATGTTCCATAATTACAAAATTTGTCAGATAAAAGTGTCTTTTTATATATTTTTTATTATTCACGACCTTAATTTCTCAATTAAAATACATTTACGCCCTTAATTTCTGTATTAAAATTACATTTTCGTCTTTTATTACCCAATTTGAGGTAAAAATATGTCAAAAATGTGAGGACGTAAAGGACACTAACTTCTTTATTCAGCTGTTTTCAACATTTTGAACTCTGCGGGTAGGAAGAGAAAGGAAATATAGATATTGTCTTCTTTAAGGCATTTTTTATAACTTCAAAAACAAAAAAGTTATGAACAGATTTCTGAAAAAAAAATCGTTTTTTGGTCATACTGTAAAGTAGGGGTTTGTCCCTTACGCCAATTGAGATTACGTGCGACGATGTATTCTGTGAACCGCATTAAGATTTTCTTACAAAAATAGAAAAAAAATAAACAATAAATTTAGGGGGTCCCCATACATAGAAATGAAACTAAAAAAAAAAAATTTTCATCAAACCCATACGTGTAGGGTATCTATGGATAGGTCTTCAAAAATGATATTTAGGTTTTTAATAACATTTTTTTCTAAACTGAATAGTTTGCGCGGGAGACGCTTCCAAAGTGGAAAAATGTGTGTCCCCCCCCTCTAACTTCTAAACTAAGAGAATGATAAAACTAAAAAAAATATATGATGTGCATTACCATAAAAACTTCCAACGAAAATTGGTTTGAACGAGATATAGTAAGTAGTTTTTTTTTAATACGTCATAAATCATAAACCGCTATTTACCTTTCACTATTATTAAAACAACAACGATACAACGAACTACAAAAACTTTTATATTATGTTACTGGCTGCTATGGAACCCTTCATGGGCGATTCCGACTCGCACTTGGCCGCTTTTTTTAAACGGCTTAGTTTCTGCCTACCTTTATAAGCCCTATTAGTGAAAACCAATTCTTTTTTTATTCTTTAGTTACCTTAGGTCTTTCTTAACTACGAAAAGTCTAAGAGAAGGTTAGTACAAACGGGTGTTAGTCCAATAATGTACGTCTGGGTCTTCCACGCTCTCTACTGCCTTCTATCTTTCCCTGTATTGTTGATTTTAAAAAGTTGTCAGTTCGCACCAGATGTCCCAGCTTTTTTCCTTTTCTATTTTCCATGGTCTTTAACAAATTCCATACACTACACCTACCATATACGCCTACGAAATAAGAGCTCATTTTTATAAATATCGATTAACCTAATTGGCTTGTGTCGCAGATCGACGTATCAAGGATTCACCGGACTTGCTAGCTGCTGCACTGCTTCGATAATTACGCCTCTCTAGACTAATAATACGATATAAATATACGTTATGTGTAAGATGTGTCTGTCAATACTAAGCCTTATTTACCATGAGGGAACATAT